>JAVKPL010006202.1:0-25990 GCA_032173675.1 Gastrolobium villosum
AGTAGCTTCTCGTATCAGCCCATTGACATTTAAACAAAGGCACAGTGAACAAGCTATTGTAGTTAATCTCAATAATGTCAACCAATTTCCCATAGTAAGGAACTCCTCCACATATCATTTGATCATCTCTTCTGCTTGAATAACTTCTTGTGTCAAATGTTCCAAAAACCCCATTATTTTGTGTTTTCAGGTTGTTGTCTCGATCCAATGTTCGAAATTTGAACCCGTTCACATTATATGCACTGAACCTTCTTGCTTCATAAATAGGACCTTTAGCAAGGTAAGACATAATGTCTTTGTCTGATTCTCTAATATTTTCAATATCTAAAGGAATCTACAACACAAATGCATATAAGGTTAGCACCGTGCAATTTTAATCGGGAAGGATAAATATTGTTGACCTTTGTTTGTGCAATAAAATACCTACACGTTTAGAGAACCAATCAACAAACTCTCTATGAACCCGTTTATCCATCTCGGCTTGACTTCGATTAGTCCTTCTTAGTTGCCTCTTCACATCTCTACGAAACTCCCTAAATAAATAACTAAAATTAGAACATGAATAACAATAGCATGCTTAAAAAAATCAATGAGGTTCACTTACTGGAGGTATGGTTCAACAAGTGGACAATTCGTCAACACATGTCTATGAGCCTGTAACCTCTGCATTGATGTAAGATCGAAATAAGATGATGCGTCGATTGCCTTTCCTACTCGGGGAAAGATTTCATCCACGCGTGACTTATCTTGCACATCATTAGGCACATCATCGACACGCCCAGGTCGATTCCATCGAGTCTCAATATTATCTATGTACCTTGAACAAAATGTAAGAATTTCTTGCATTAGGTAACCTTGTGCTATAGACCCTTCTGGTCGATCTCTATTACGAACATATGATTTCAATTGTCCTAAGTATCTCTCAATAGGATACATCCATCGATAATGCACAGGACCTCCAAGCTTAGCTTCCTCAACAAGATGAACAATCAAATGAACCATGACTGTGAAGAATGATGGAGGAAATAACATTTCCAAATGGCATAGGGTGACCACTACTTGACGTTGCAATAAATCCAATTTCTCAACATTCAACACATTCTCGCACAGTTGTTTGAAGAATGAACACAACTCAATTAAAATGCTTGAAACATTATCAGGCAATGATACTCTTGTGGCCAATGGCAGTAATTGCTCAATCAATATATGACAATCATGACTTTTCAACATTCCATTCAACCGCATAGAATCGACATCAATGCACCTAGAAATGTTGCTTGCATAACCATCTGGTACACTGATATTCCTCAATGTTGTTAGAAACATCTTCTTGCCTTGATTAGTCATTGCATAGATTGCTAAAGGATATTTTCCATTCTCATCTGGCCAAAGGTCATGCTTACAACCCATTCTTACAAGATCTTTTCGAGCATTCATGTGATCTTTTGACTTAGAGGCATCATTAAGTAATGTGTAAATGATATTGTCACACACATTTTTCTCAATGTGCATCATGTCAAGATTGTGACGCAATAAATTATGCCTCCAATATGGAAGTTCAAAAAAAATGCTTTTCTTTTTCCATTGCTGGGTGTTGCCATGTGCATCACGATCACTAGCACGTCCTCTTTTTCTTCTTCCACTAACTTCGGGTGCTCGACCGAATGTGACATTAATATTTGCAACTTGTTCAAGTATTTCACAACCAGACAACAACCTTGGAGGATTACGCACATCTTGCTTTCCATTAAATCGAACCTTGTTCAATCTAAATCTATGTCTTTGGTTAAGAAAGCGTCGATGACCCATAAAACACCACTTTTTACTATGATAAAGACGACAAGGTTCAAAATCCATGTTGCATGATGGGCATGCTAGGCCAGTGTATGTGTTCCAGCCAGATAGATTTCCTAAGCCAGGAAAATCACTAATCGTCCACATCAACGATGCATGTAATTTGAACATCTCCCGTGAGAAAGCGTCATAAGTATCTACACCATCCTGCCATAATTCTTTCAACTCTTTGATCAAAGGTTGTAAGAACACATCAATGTCATTACCTGGCATTCTTTTACCAGGTATTATAGTTGAAATAATAAAAGCTGTCGACTTCATACACAACCATGGAGGGGTGTTATACGGAATCAAAATGATTGGCCAAATACTGTAACTAGCACTCATATTACCAAAAGGATTAAAACCATCAGTGGCTAAACCGAGTCGCACATTTCGTGGGTCTGAAGCAAATGATGTGTGCAACTCATCAAACTTCTTCCATGCTTCAGAGTCTCTAGGATGTCTCATTAAGCCATCATTGTTACCATGCATTGCATGCCATCTCATATCTTCGGCAGTCTTCGTTGATAAAAATAATCTTTGCAAGCGTGGTTTAAGGGGAAAGTATCGAACAACTTTTGCAGCCACATTACGCTTCTTTCTTCCTTGTTGAGAACATGTACGGTCACCTTCTTTAACAGGTGGTTTCCATCTAGATGCATTACAAACCTTGCAAATTTGTCTATCTTCATCTTCTGCTCCCCAAAACAACATACAATTTTTTGGACAAGCATCTATCTTCTGGTAGTCCAATCCTAACTTGGTGATAGTCTTCTTTGCCTCATAGAATGAAGATGGAATCTTGGCATGTTCAAATGCATCATGCAAAAGCTCTAATATCATAGTCATGGACTTGTCAGTCATCTTACATAAGCACTTAATATGATACAACTTCACAATAAAGGAAAGCTTTGAATATTTATGACACCCTTCATATAATGGTTGTTCCCCTTCTCTTGCTAATTCAAAAAATTCCTTGTCTCGATTTACTTCTTCATAATTTGTTCCCCCCCCTTGGGCAATGTTTTCATCCGACCCAAATTGTATGTCACTGTCACGTTGCCTATTTATGCCAAATGCATCATTGATCATGTCCAACATTAGATCTACATCAACATTCTGGTCTCCTGCACCCTGTGACTCAGCTCGGCTAGCAACATTACTAGTTGACCCCTCATTTGACTCTCCATGATAGAACCAAAATGTGTATCCTTCAGGGAATTTCTTGCACAACAAATGATCATACACTGTCTCTTTTGACAACCACTTTATAAAACCACAAGGCGAGCAAGGGCATAAGATTTTTCCTTCAATTGCACTATGTTGAAAAGCAAAATCAATAAATCTCCTGACTCCTTCACCATACTCAATTGAATTTCGCGGTTTTGTAATCCAAGACTTATCCATTCACTCTGAAAATAAGGCAAGTAGAGGATAAGAAAGCAGGGGAACCGTGTTTAGGAAGCGAAAGAAAATAAATAAAAAAAACTCAGCCCTTGACTCTATAAATATCAAAGACCTTGATTGTTAAAAGGGGCTTTCTTTTAGGTTGGTTGGGAAGTTTTCAAAAGGGAAAGGTAGTGCAAAAAAGGAAAAGAACAGAAATACTGAAAGAGAGAAATGAGGGATTTTTTAGGAAGACGGCAGATTTCTAAAACAAAAAATTTCTTTGATAGAAAGGGAAAGAAAGAAAAAACTTAGAAACATCTAACACCAACGTGTTATTGTTGCCGCTGCTACAGTCATGGCACCACTTGGTGATATTTTTCCACTGTGAACTTCTTTTACGATTGCCGCAATGGATTTTAGGAATGGAAGGCCACTATATAGGCTTAGAAGATCATGTAACTTTTCAACGAAAGAGGAACAGTGTCCTACCAATTCTAATAATTTACCAAATAAATATCTTAAGACTGAGAAAAATAGTTCCAGAATTAACAAAACAACACCTATCACAAGGAATAATATGAGAAATAGATAAGCAAGTATACTAAATATGTCACAGCATGGAGTCTGAGTCCCATGTGACTCAGGCTCGGATTGAGTCTCTGGCTGATGCACACCCTCAGAGTCAGAATTACCAGGGCGCACTGATAATGAGATTAAGAATTATTGGAGGACTCAAATGAGGAAGAAGGCTCAAGAGAAAAAGAGGGGAGGAGCAGTTTCATCATCACCAACACCTTCTAGTGTTCAGTCCTCAATATAATCAAACAATCATTCTGTGGATTCACATGCTTCCAAAAAGGCTGGGGAAGAAAGCTTTTATGACACTGGAGGTCCTAATCTGATAGGCTCAACCCAAGTTAAGGTGGGAGAAGATCAACAATGTGAACAAGGTTTCTCTATGGATGATATATGGAAAGATATTGATCTTTCTTCAGAAGATAACATTCTGCAGCAGTGAAGAGAGTTTGTTATTCCCAACAAGTGACCCTTATTTTTCCAGCTATGCACAAGGTAGTGCATTTCTAACTGGCTAGTCAGAATTCTTTATCCAAGTTGTAATAAACTCAAGTACAACTATAGTCTATACTCAAGTTGTAATAAACTCAAGTACAACTATAATCCAAGACTTATCCATTCAATAGGGTAGGGAGTTGGTATGTTCTGAATGTAAAATATCAAGCACTTGTTTACATGTGAGTTTTAATCTGATCTACAAGTGTACCAATAAAAGCTCTCTTTTTTTTACTTAAGCCCCATTTGAATTCCTAGTCCATGGTTCAAGAACTTCTGCACTACCTCCCCAAACATGGGGAACTAAATATATTACGCTAACATGCGAAGTTCATTCCTTGTCTATTCCCTGTTCTCCGTTCCTTATCTATCATTCAGAACTCTTTCACAAATTGCACCTAAGGAGAGCTAATCATTATTCTACTATTTTTTTTATAATACAATAATATTATTAGGTTTGAATCTATAATCTCATGACATGCAAGTACTGGATCACTCCTAATAACTTGGGTAGGAACAAAATACCCACCCAAGTTAGCGGGAATTTAAATTGACATACCCCATTGAACAAACAGATACTGTAGAAAAACTGAATAATGGGATGGACAAAACTTGGTGGGGAAGGCCATGGATGTGGGGTACAACCAAGACGTTCTGTCCAAGTTAGAGGAGGTTGTGTCTAAGTTGAAGTCGGAGGGATATGAACCTGATCTCAATCAAGTTTTTCTAGATATTGAAGACCATGAAAAAGAGAGCCATCTAACTCTTCACAGTGAGAAGATGGCTCTTGCCTTTGGACTGTCGACTATCTCACAAGGCATTCCCATTCACATAGTGAAAAATTTAAGAATTTGTTGTGATTGTCACACATTCATGCAGATGGTTTCAAAAATCTACAACCGGTGAATTATTGCCAGAGATCAAAACCGTTTTCATCATTTTGATAAGGGTTGTTGTTCCTGCAGAAATCACGGTTGTTGTTGTGATTGTCACACATTCGACTAGAGCTTGCATTTGTTTGGGTTCAGTTGACACTTTAACAAGATGGTTATGTAATTTTCAAGTACCAACTACGAAGTCATGCCGTAAAAGAGTATATACAGTAAAAGAGTATATTTTCATTTATATCCCACATAAATACAAAGGAACCACTCAAGAACTGAATAAGGGGTACTATTTTATTGTTGATAAAAACAATGAGCAAACGGCGCACAGAAACAAACATAGGAAAAAACATCAATTGACAGAAAAATGCAACATGAATAGGCAAAAAATACAACACCTCCATGCTTGCTTTTTCATTTCCCCAGTTCATAAATACTGAGAACTCAAATAAAACCATGGCTCGAACCTCAAACCCGAAAACAAATAAGAAAAATTAAAAAGGGGGTACTCAAACAAAACAACACAGGGAAATAGCAATATGAAAACAAAAGGGCTTGTGGAAAACAAAAGGAATAAAATCGAACATGCAAAAGAAGTTTATGACTGCAGAGAAAAAGGAAAAAAAAGGAAAGAAAATGTAGAAGACTTCGAATGCAAAAGGGCACCTGAGTAGTTCAACTGATTGTTGTCGACAACAGCAACTCTTCGAGCAACCGTGAGAACGCCTTTGAGAGCAACCGTGGGAACACCACGAGCAACCGGTGAGAACGTCCTTCACCACCGGTGAGCACAGAGAGAAATTTACAAACGGTAAAAAATGGAGCTTTCAATTTCAAGAGAAATGACCTAACCCTAATGAAACTGAAAGGAAAGATAAAAAAATTTACTCTTATTTTTTCACAAGGAGGGAATCAAGCGCGCCTAATGAAAATGAAAGAAAAACTTGTTAAATAAGACATAAATATTGCATTACTTGTTTACAATTTCTAGTTGGATTAGTGGTTTCAAGAAGAGCCTCAATGAGGATGGTGCAGGTTCGATTCCTCTTACCCAACTTTTTTTGTTTTTTCCGATTCTTCATATCGAGGCGGTTTGACTAACCGCCTGTGTATTACATAAATTTCAGGCTAATTTTACAAACGCCTACAAGACCGCCTCCTTGTTCAACAAATGCATGCGGTTACAAAGAAACCGCCTGAGTAATATCCTTATTTTGAGTCGGTTTACTAAAATGCCTCTACAACCGCCTGTGAAAATAATTTAGAGGCCGTTCTCTTGAGACCGCCTCAGATATTCCGTCGCAGTATACATTTTTTCTTGTAGTGCATGATTTCTATTTCTTGTGTCTATCTCCCAAAATGACATAACTTATGTCATTTAAAATGATAAACATCTATATATATATATATGTGTGTGTGTGTGTGTGGATTTAATAGCTCTCTGGTTGCTACAGATCAGAAAATCTGCAGCAACACTTACTTTCATTGGGATCTGGTTCCTTTTTGTTAATTTCAGGATCCAGCTTCGTATCCTACTATAATATATTTGCTGCAAGTTTTGTCATCAACAGTTAGAAATGAGGAACCTTATATATATATATATATATATATATATATGTGTGTGGGTGAATTATTTTTTTTATCTCACACACAAAACTCTCTCTCTCTATCTCTGTATCTTTTATTTCTCTCTCTTTGAATTGTGTGTCTAGCCTCGACTGCAGAAATAATTTACATATATATATATATATATATATATATATATATATATATATATATATATATATATATATAGGGATATGATATTTGTATGATTAAAAAGTCTTACACTAAATCTTGTTAATTGATTTGCTTATATATAATGACTCAAATATCTAATAAATTACAATCATTAAATATAAATATAATCAACAATTAATATTGAGAGTATAACTTACACTGATTTAAAATGATATTTACACATATATATTCTTTTGGCAAAACTACATCACACGAAAACATTGTTACAACGTAGGAGAATATTACTATAATGTTACTATGAGATAAACTTTTTATCATGTAACTAACAAATTAAAGGAGAAACGAGAGAGAACTAATATTCCAGTACATCCTCAAACTAAATAACACTTGCAGTATGCGCGCAGTTTTCCCTCTTTATCATTAAAAACGCTGTGCTCCTGACAACTTTCACATTTAACGTTCACACATTTGATGCCCACTGACGATTTACCTTCGTGTGAATTGGCATTTCAGCAACTTTCTGAACATTAAAAAAAAGCAGAAGCGGGACCACAGCTTGATTTGCAATTCAAGAAACTTGTTGATCATTTATTTTTATTTATTTCTCTCCCTTAAAGCTTCACCTTTCTAGCTAGGGAGCCATCTCGTTATATAATAATAAAAGCCCACAACTAATCATAACACAAAAACAAAAAGCCATCCAATTCATCATCACCACCGCAACCATCATCATCATTCACATGGGTAGCTATTGGATTTGCTGGCTTTTTGGTGTCATTCACATACTTCCATTATTCTTGGGTTCCATCCATGCCATGATTCCACAGTCACCGATTCAGTGCAACCAATCCATCTGCACCCTCCACAACTCATACGGCACATGGGGTGACCGCAAGGACTGTTATGCTCTCAACGTTACATACCCAACAACTGAAGAACAGCTTCGTTTAGCTGTTTCCTATGCTGTTCAGAACAACCTTAAAATCAAGGTTGTCACCAAATACTCACACACCATTCCCAAGCTGGCTTGCCCTCAAGAGAATTCTTTGTTCATCAGCACAGAAAAGTATGATTCTGGAATCCAAATTGATTCAGGAAATTTTGCTGTGACTGTTGATGCTGGTGTTGGACTTCGTCAATTGATTGATGAAGTTGAAAAAGGTGGGTTCAGCTTGGTGGCAGCACCTTATTGGGAGGGTGTTAGTATTGGAGGGGTTATTAGTACTGGAGCACATGGTAGCTCTTGGTGGGGGAAAGGTGGTTCTGTTCATGATCATGTTCTGGGTATTAGTATTGTTGTCCCTGCTTCGAGATCTGAAGGGTATGCAAAGATTTTAAGATTGGAAGCACATGATCCTCTATTTAACGCAGCCAAAGTATCACTTGGAATGTTAGGTGCCATCTCCAAGGTCAGTATTTGTATATAATTTCATTGTTTAATACTTTGTAGGGAAATGTTCTCTGTATCCGTGATAAGAAAAATTTGAGTTTTGCATTTGTCACGTTGTGTAGTGAAGGTGGTACATAAATATCTTTCATGGAGGGTGAAGTATATTAATATAGGGGGTGTTCATAGTGGTTTTGGTAGAGATCAAGACATTAGTGGAGCTTCCCATATATGTGCTTCAAGGGGGAGTGTGTGTGAGTGACAGCATATGAGATATGAGAGGAATGGGGAAGAAGAAGATGATCCCCTTCCATGTGTGAGGGGTATTTAGAGAGGAGAGTCCTCTCTTGGGGAAGACCGTTGGTCCTCCCTCTGTTGTCCTAAGCTATGTCTTGTCTTTCGACAAGACATGCTACTCCTGTCAGTCAGTGTACAGGAGAAGCTGTGCAGGAAGGGGAATGCCCAAGTGGTGAGCCTCTATGGCTGGCCATGGGTGTCCTCTAGAAGGTTCCAGGCTGTGGGCTTTGAGAAGTTGAGCCCATCTGGTGGGCCTAATATAAGTTGTATCCGGAACATGTTGCATAATAATAAGTGCAAATTTCCTACACATACATTGATATTTGTGCTATATTTTTTTTCTTTTTATTTTATTTTATTTTAAACATGATTATTGTCTCTATAACATGACAAGAGAATTATCCTATAATGTTTTCCAAAAATAAAATAAAATTATATGCTACAGAGAAAAAAACAGGGGGATGGGGTCCAATAATTAGCATGTTCTCTATCTAGGGTCCAATAATTAGCATGTTCTCTCTCTCTTCATGAGTTTCTTTCTTTCCTTTTTTTCTCTTAGATAAAATTTCTGTACGCAGAAAATATTTTCTCTACTTTGTAAGTGTATAATAATTTCATTTTTTAATGCTCTGCCTAGAATTTTGTTCCTGATCCTATTCCACATTAATTCCTAACTGAAAAGTGAAAACACAGTATTTAATTTGGATTTGGATCCTCCGTCGAAAAAATATCATATATAATTATGTTATTTAATCATAATTATTTATTTAAAAATTATATATGTTTCTTCCTCTTATCTCATTAATAATGAGAAAAAATAAGTTACTTTGATCAAATAACATACTGCATAATCACTTTTTCAGATCCAAATCTATTTCGTTGAGAGATTGTTTTGAAAGACAAGTCATTTCAAAAGGGAATCATGAATACTTTAATAAGCGGAATCATATGTGGTGTGTGGTGTGGTTGATTTGATGAGTCTCAAAAACAACTAATCTTTTTGACCAAAAAAGGAAACATGTTCCCACCTTTTGACGCGGATCTTATAAATCAAAGAGTGAAGATGTTTTCGATACTTTAATCCCTTACAAAAAAAAATTAATTTCAAAGTACTTAAGAAATTTAAAATAAGCTTATTTTGTTGAAATTGTGGTTCTTCACAAATTGAAAAAAGATCCACATTAATTCTTAAAAAAAATTAAAATGGATCCACTTTAAATTTTACAGGGACTAAATAACTAATTTTTTTTATAAGGGACTAAAATGAGTACCGTATTTTTTTGTCAGGATCTAAAAATATATTTACTCTAAGTGAAATAAAGAAGTGTCAAATTTAATACGGTTTATGAATTTTATTTTACGATTGCTACAGTTTATGAATTATTAAATTCTGTATTATCGGGCAAATAAAATATTCCGCTAAATAATATATATTCATATATGATATATCTACACCGCGTTTACTTTTCCATTGTTCGCTCTACATGAAATGGATGACGTCATATATACATACTACCAAGTAAATATTGGAAGTGTTTTTTTTTTTTTTTTTGATGAATTATCAACATTAACGTACAGGTAAAGTTATCACTTGAACATAGGTTCAAAAGAAGCATAACCTACAATTTCACGGATGATACTCATATTGAAGATGTGTACATAGACCATGCAAAGCAGTATGAATTTGCAGACATAACTTGGTATCCATCAAGACACACAGCTGTTTATAGATATGATTCCAGGGTTCCCTTAAATGCCTCAGGTGATGGAGTCTATGACTTCATTGGATTTCAAGCCAATTCCATTTTGGTCTCCGAATCAGTTAGAGCAGCAGGTAAATGATCTGTTATATATATATATATATATATATATATATATATATATATATATATATATATATATATAGTGCCATATTGAAGGGCCGGCTTGGCTCAGCGGTAAGCTTGCTTGCCGTGGTGTGTCAGGTCGCGAGTTCGAATCAATCTCTCTACAAAAAGTAGGGGGAAAACTGTCTAGAGTATTCCCTTCCCCAGACACTCACGAAGTGGGTATTTGAACTGAGTCGGCCCTTTATATAGTGCCATATTTTTCTTCTTTGAGAGCATACAATGACAAAGCTTAATTCAAAGTTTTAATGAATGAATGTTATAAACGTTGAAATGCAGAGAAATCGCTAGAAAATACAAGATACATAGATGGGAAATGCTTAACGGCAGCTACTACTTTAGCATTCAAGAAATTAGTAGCCAATGGGTTAAAGAATAATGGTCTAATCTTCACTGGCTACCCTGTAGTGGGTTATCAAGGCAAAATGCAAACCTCAGGTTCATGCTTATATTCAACAAGAATTGATACCTCATGTGCTTGGGATCCAAGAATCAAAGGGCTATTCTTCTATGAGAGTACAGCAATCTTCCCTGCTTCCAAATTTGGTGACTTCATCCGTGATGTGAGAAAATTGAGAGACCTTACAAAACCAGAAAATTTTTGTGGGGTGGATAACTATAATGGGATTCTAATACGCTTCATCAAAGGCTCAGATGCATATCTAGGACAATCTGAAGATTCTGTAGTGGTTGATTTCAACTATTATCGTGCAAATGACCCTTCAACTCCTAGACTAAGCCAAGATGTGTGGGAGGAAGTGGAGCAATTAGCATTCTTCAAACATGGGGCTAAGCCACATTGGGCTAAGAACAGGAATGCAGCATTCTTAGGAGTGCAACATAAGTATCCTAAGTTTAACATGTTTATTGCAGCCAAACAACAAATGGATCCAAAAAATGTGTTTTCTAGTAAATGGTCTGAAGAGATACTGTATGGGAAGGAATTAGAGAAAACTGATGGGTGTGCTCTGGAGGGACTATGCATATGTACTGAAGATAGACATTGTAGCCCACTAATGGGGTATCATTGCAGCCAAGGCCTTGTCTACAAGGAAGCTAGAGTTTGTAGGAATTTACCATCTTCCATACCATCATCCATAGCATGATGTCCCTTTTATTTTGTAAACCCCGAAAACATTATTTCAATAAAGAGAAGCGTCATATTGACAATTTTTTTTTTTTTTTTTAACAAACTTACAAATTAAACTATGTCTGACCGGTCAAACTTCACTCAAGAATGTCTTACCGGTCAGACATAGTGTAATTTGTAAATAAAAAATTTATAAATATAATATTTCCCTTCAATAAATCTAAAAACAAAAAAGAGTGTGAAGCTTGGCCATGGACGTTTATCAGCAAGTTGTAGATCAACAATATTAATATAATCCTGGATATTTTTTAATTAATTTTAAAATAAAAGAAGCCACATTATTGGTTTATGATGCCTTATCAATTATCAATCCATGTGAAGATGAGTCTCTTGCATTTTATATGCCATATCATTTTAGGATTGAATTCCTAAAATAAAGTGAAATAAAATAAAATAAAATTCACCTCCATTTACTCACAACTTCAGTTCCCTTATCTCTTGCTTTCCAAATAGCTGGCAATATCAAACCTTTAGTACTCTAACCCATCATCAGTTTCATTCACCCAATTACTATTTGAAGTTAAAGAAGCAACATTTCTTCTCAAACACTCACTTCAAGAAATCTAGAACTATCGGAAACCTCCACTCTTATGGAGTATCCTATAGAAGAAGATAGAAAGATAATTGGAAAAAAAAAAGATACAAGTAACGACATCAGAGTCTCTCTGTGGATATGCAATGGTTCCTTCATTGACCACATCGTTAACTCTTATATCTCCGCCTCAAGATGTCTGTGAGTAAAGCTGGGGACTATATAAGTTCAAATCATGTTTGATTATTATTTTAAATTCATTTATTATTTTGTTATGCATTTGCTTTATAAACAAATGTGGCAAATTTATTTAATTAAATATTTTTAAGAGACTAATTAACATAAAATGGAGTTCGGTGGTGTGCTTTATTTAATCGATTTTGATTTTGATGCTATTTGGTATATTTTTTCGAAATATCTTATGACTTCATTATCTCCTTATATTTTTCAGAATTAAATATTTGAAAAGTTTTATATTATTATTTGCATTATTTAAAAAAATATTTTGAGAATTTATTTATATTTTCATTTGATTTAAATTGTTTTATAATATTTGACTTGATTATGATGTTATTAAGAAATTTTATGGAATGATGTTATGGATTTTATGAAATGTTTATAATTTTGTGATTGGACATTTTTTAAGCATTGTAATATTGATGAATTGATTTATGAAACTGTTAAACGTCTATGATTGGTTTTGCCTTGAGACATTCATATATCATGTTTTATGGTTTTTGGAATCATTTTTGGGAAATGACTTTTGCAGAAAACTGTAAGCTAGCAACAATAGATGTTAGCCTTGGTATATCATGATTTATTTACAGGCAGGAAACCTATCAAATATTTATTGCAAGTTAGGAGCTTGATATAATTGTTATGATGATATTTTTAGATGGAAAGTCTAGCCGTGTAATAACATTATATTTATAGATAGGAAACTAGAGATTAAGGCTCTGTTTGATTTATATTTTCAAAAATAATTTTTTAGTTTTCAGAATCAAAAATTTAAAAATTCGTTTGGTAAGACCTGTTTTGTAAAAAATGTTTTGAAAATTATAACTATTTTTTTATTTTTAGAATCAAATTTAGAGAACATGTCTGAGTTGTTTTTATTTTCTGTGTTGGTTTTTAACTTTCAAAAAGAAAAAAAACATAGAAAAGAATAGTTTCCATAACTATTTTACAAAATAGTTGTAAGAACAAAAAACCAGAACACAATCAAACAGACCTAATATGTTGTAGTTTTTTTTTTTTTCGGTAAGCAATAAGTTGTAATTTTGTTTGGGTGTAAATCCTCTTGAAAATATATATTATTTTAATAAAGTATGAATTTTTGAATTATATAAAATGATTTATATTGAAAATTTGCTTTTGATTTGCTGTTTGACTTCATTAGAATATGATTTTGATAAAATATTTATTTATGTTATATATATAAATTTATTTGGGATGTGATGATTTGTCATATTTATTATGGATTTGGGTATTGTCATTTTAAATGACATAAGTTATGTCATTTTAGGAGAGAGATAGACATAAGGAATAAAAATCATAGGGGAGAAAGTGAGTGATTTTTTTAATTTAAAATTTAAATAAAAAAAGAATTTATGTGTCTATCTCTCTCTTAAAATGACATAACTTTATGTCATTTAAAATGACAAACACTTCAATTTATCAAAATAAAAAATAAAAAATGACAAACACTTTTTCCTATTTTTTTTTTTTTTTATGTTACCACATCCCGATCTTAGTTATAATTTTTGGAAGTGTAGTTAAGGAGTTAATTAACTTCTAATTCCAATCCTCTGATTTGATAGCGGGAGTTTGTTTGGTTATCGTGGTGAGTCCCAACACATTGTTTCATATGACAATTGTTTATAATTTAAATTTTTTAGAAGACTTAAAAGTTTACATTCTAGAGTTACTATATTATTTCTATAAGCATGTTAATTATAAATTTATAAATTTAAGTGTATTTTGATTAATATTAGGCTTGCCACGATAACCGATGGAAAGATTAAATTTAACCTGTGCATTGGTTACAGACTCAGAATTGGGTCATGACAAAATTGGTATAAGCGCTTAAGTTCAGTCTAGAAAGTTATAGAACTTTTGTTTTGTCTTGTAAAATAATGAAGCGAATGCCTTTTAACGAAAGATGTTTGTGATAATTATGAAGCTGGACATTCTTGTTGAACTTTCTCCTTCAATGCTAAGCGCGAGCCTAATATGGGGTTTCTTAAAAATCCTAACTCTAGATTCGACCCCTCTACATATTCATTTGTCATGTTATAACCTTATAACGAATCTTTTTTTTATTATCACATCGGATTGGCAAAAATTTTAAAATTCAATAAAATCTAAATTTTTGCGGGCGAATCTTTACTCTTTCATTATCAATTTAAGATGTAATGTAGGGTTAGCCCACAACCCTTCAAACAAAGGATTATTTCTTGGTTTGTTCCGCTATCCCATCTAATGAATCATTAAGATTTGTTTAAAAAAAATCCTAGGCATTCATAGTTTACGTTGTTCCCATAGCTTCTCAATTAATGGTTAGGTCTTAATTCTAGAATGGAGCCTCTATTGAAATAACTCTAGATTCGACCCCTCTACATATTCATTAGTTGTGGGAGGAGGCTAGGTTAGATGAGAGAAAAATAGAGATAATTCTATTTGAGAGATTTGTGAGCAAAGCTTTGTGCTTTGTGTACGTATTTGAGAGATTTCTAGAGAGAGTTTGAGTGAAACATCTCCAGAGAGGTTTGATTATCACCATTGTTGGAGAGGTTGTGTTAACCACCACATTGGTGTATTTTGATTCTTTGTATCCATTATTTTCATAGTGGACGTTTGATCTGGACTAGGTCCCGCGAGTTTTTACTTCTTCATTGGAGAAAGTTTTCCCACATTAAATCTACTTGTGTTCTCTTTCTCTCTCTCCCCTTTGTGCTTTTTGTTTTTCCGCTGCGCTGTCCGATCGGGTGAAATTCAGGCTGAGATAATTGCCGAGATTCGAGATCCAGATCTTGTTGATTGACTTCCGCGAAAATGCTACTTAAGCCGAGCTTGAGAGAACTGAGTTCCCAACCATTCTCACAATCAATGCGCTGTGAGAGGCATATTAGGATGTTGTCCTTAAGCATGAATTTTTTCTGATTCTGTTTTGTCATAAGCCCCAAAGACTTATTATTTCAAATATTTATTTGAATCAGATGTGTGATGTAACATCCTCGTCTCGAGCCGGTTCAATTAACATACATATGATAAAAACAGAAAAAGCGGAAGACTTATCTTACGAAAATACGAGCTAACTTTTTCTTTTTCTTTTTACTTTCTTATTCAACGTAAACAGAAATCGGACAGAGTAACCTCTATAAATCGGACAACTGGGGATTTTCCAATCCCACTCCTAAGAGTTCCTAATAGACAGTATCAACAATATTTATATCCAGAAGTACCAGTCATGCAATTATAATCAGATACCCATCCATGGGCGCATGCAAAACTTGGCTCCGTAATCTAACAGCATGCAATCCAAGACATAAGCATAACTGAATACTACATAATCATATCAACATGCCTGAATACAAAAATGTACATGCATCAAACTGAAGAACATGTACAGAACATATACAGGACATATACAGAGTGAAAGATCAGACATAATGATCCTCAAAATAACTGAAATCTAAACTACATCAACACACTCCAAAAAAGGTAGTAGCCTACAGCCACTCAAAATCCGACCAGTCGAACGTCTCGGCCACGTGCCGCGTCTCTGCCTACTGAGGGCTCACCGGGAAGTCTGGGAACCTGAAATCATGTCCCCAAAGAGGGGTGAGATTACAAATCTCAATAAGCTCCAGGTTTATAGAAAATTCTCCATACCCCTGGCTCGCTCCTATATGAAAGTCGGATACAGAGTATACAATGCTCATATAACAGATGTCAGAACAGAACAAAACATATATCCATATCATATCAGAGGCGTGCGCCGTCATTCCCAAGGGAGGACCCCAAGCGGAAATTAACGCACGTGTTCCCAAGGGAGGACCCCAAGCAGAACCAGAACATATCAGAGGTGTACATCGTCAATCTCAGGGAAACCCCAAGAAGACATCAGTGTACCAGACATCAATACAGAAATCATATCAGAAAAAGTCATATCATGTTATCAAATAACTCTATATGAATGCATCTATACAAAGCATCAAAACAACAGTCATATAGTCCAACCATAGTTCACTAACCATGGTGGAGCACTCAAGCAGGAAAAGACTCCTTAAACATAGAGCTTACCTCTTGAAGCTTTATCGATCTGCTTACTTGTGACACAAGTTACTCTCTTTTTTCTCTTCAAGAGATTTCGATCTTTTTCAGTCCCTAGGCGCACCTAGAGAAAGAATCCAAAATACAAATCAATAAAATGCTATCATGCCTATATTTTCACAAGGCAAACATTTTCTCGCTTCTTTTCGTTTCTTTATATTTTTGTCAATCATATGCCAATACACAAGTCTAGACCACCTTATACTCGTTAGCGTTCTTTAATTTAATCAAGTGTTCACTTGAGAATTTTCAACATAGTTCATGTCATTTTCTTTAAAAGGCTGTGTTCCCACCCTTAGGGAATTAAGATATTTTTCACCATTTTTCAAGCCATCTAACTTATTAACTCATCACTTTCATGCATAAAAAAACTACACATTTTATTAAATAAAATGTAACAAAATCCATTTCTTTAACTCCCCTAAAAGTCGAAATCTCCAAGGAAATATGCAAAAGGGTTATTTTCTTTTTAATTATTATTTCATAGCTTAATTTTCAACTTAAACATATGTATATGTATCCAAGAGGTTCCAATAAAATTTTGAAAAATCAAGTCCTCACTACACACCATAGCCAAAATGTAGGGACCAAAACACATGGATTTTCTCACTTTGGCCTTCTCACTAAATTCACCAAACTCCTACTCACTCCAACACATCATACTCTCATAATACATCATCTAAAATTTTGCCCAATGTCCCCTAATCAACCCATCATGGCCAAACCTAGGGGATACAAACCAAGGGGATTTCTTTTCATTTAACACAAGTTAATGTTTATCTTTTACACTATAACTTCCTATACAAAACAAACCATCATCAATTTCAAGTTTTATACTACTTTATGTCCCACCCACACATGCTCATAACTTTCAAAACATAAATCACAATAATAAAACCATAGGATTAGAATTTTGTTATCTCTAATCAACTACCCAAAGCCTAGAAGGCATTCACCAAGCAAAGCTCCATGGAAAACTCCCTTTTTCACCTTGGATGAATAGTAGCTCGAATATGGGGGAGGAAGAACTCTTGACACACTCAACTATAGCTCAAATTGATCGGTGGAATGGATTCATTGAGTGGTTTCTAATCGATTTCATGTGGTGGGTCTTTGAGTTTGGAGGATGGATGATGTAGAAATCAAAGAAAGAAAAACCAAACCCTAAGCCCCCCATGTGAGAGCAGCCACCGGACGAAAGAGAAGGACGAAGGAAAACGCGCAGGGAAGAGAAATTTAAAGATTTATCTATCTACACACCTCAATTCATTACCAAACTTTACCTAATGGACTATAATATTTTTATGCTAATATTTATATTTTTACTTTTTACTTTCGGGTAACTTTATTTACCCGCATTTTTACTCTTTAACTGTCATTTTAACTCATTTTTCACCAAAGGTGACTTTATTTCTTTTACTTCTAATTATTCTTCGATATTAAATCCACAATTATTAGTAAGGGCTATTATATGTGAAGTGATAATAATGATATTTAAAAAGAAAGATTTTGAAATATACGGTTAATATTGTAACCATCAGATTGATAAAAATCAATGATTAAAATTTAATTATAAGAGTTTATAAACAAAAAAGTTTATAAATATAATGTCCCTTATATATATATATGTGTGTGTCTTATTAATACTAAAATATTGAATTACATGTGTAAAAAAAAGTTTGGAATCAACATCACTTTAGGATTAATATTCAGTTCACTATAATGAAATTAATTTAGCATAAGGTTTAGGTGCCAGATATTTTCAGTTCACCTATAGAAGTATCATACGTACTATTAACACTTTTTATTTATAGACGTAATTGTGTTGAATATATGATAAGTGCTTCAAATCAATGTGATATCATAATATATGTGCCATTTTATTTCGATGATTATAATGTATACTTCATTTGTTTTATGTTAGTTGATGATTCAATATGATATATCTAAATTTTAATAGGTTATCATTTTCACCCTAAATAATAAATTCTAACAAATTGTTTTACTCTCCCTCGTGTCTGTGTAAAGCTTCAAATTTATAGATGTCTTGGAAATTGGAAAGGAAGAGGAAAAATAAAAACACTGTGAACAACATCTTTATCCCAAACTAAATAGAAAAAAAAAAAAACACAATCAACATAATTCGGAAAAGTAACTTTGCCATTATATACATTAATTACCAAAAAAAAACTTTGCCAATATTTTTGCTAAAAGCTTTCTCTTCAATTTGTTTTTCTAAGATTTGAAAATGCGGTCATCCCTCCTTACAACCGTACCTAATCCTAGTTGGTTTTTAATTAAAAGTATGAATAAGAAACTAGCAATATCTGAGCCACAAATTATATCTTTTACCTTGGTTTTTTTCGGCATTTTATGTGAATTTAACCACATTAATATCAACACGGAGAAGCTTAGTGCTGATCCCCAAAAGTAGATTGACATCAATGCTATACAATCCTAATAATAATCAATGCTACAATCGTAACTAACATAAACACTACCATCGTAACACATTAATACCAATCGTAGGAGACTGGCACATTCTTTCTCTCACGTTACCTCTATTAGAGGCTATTTTGTGTCTTCCCCTTAAACTTAATGACACCAACATAACGTAAAAATCTTCATATATTATAAAGAAACTTGGGATACACCAATCCAAAAGCTAGCTCAAAGGATGAGAGTACCCAAGACCTTATAAACTCCACATTAGTTGTTTATCCAACCAATATGTGATTATATATCTCAACACGCCCCCCACACGAGAGCCCATTGGATGATACAACAGGCACAACCTACCTGTGCTAAGAGAGTCCACAAGAGAAAGTGGGGGACGGCGAGACTCTGGTACCATATAAAGAACCTAGCTTGGGATACACCACCTCATAAACTAGCTCAAAGGGTGAGAGTAAGAGTGCCCAAGACCTTATAAACTCCACATTAGTTGTTCATCCAACCAACGTGAGATTATATATCTCAACATATATCATCACTCGGTCAGATTTGAACGTAGCATCTTGCCAACTCATGAAGTCAATGAATTTCAGCGTCCAGGTCAAAGATCTTATTCCACATTGAAAATGAAATAAACATATGCCATTTTCATGTTTAATGTATGCAAGAGTTCACCTGCTGAGATTATATGAAAAACAACAACAAAGGTACGGGGAAGTTTTAAACAAAAGTTACGACATAAAGAAGTTCAAAACAAATAAAAAAAACCTGTATCATAATAACTGCATAGTTTTCCGGATTATTAAAGTTACCAGATTATTGAATAAGGAAAAGTTTCATTGTTTTTAATGTTCTTTCATTTTAGCTTCACTTCGAACTCTTCTTCTGCTTTCTTCCCCTTGGAGTAGGTAAGCCAGGCCTTCTTCCGGGGTCATCGTTTTTGAATTGAAGATCTTCTCCACCGATCATGTAGCAATTCCCTGCTTCTGGCACTGTGAAATCAGCAGGATTTCTGTTAACCTCACATGTGAGTTCAGATATACTATTTAGACGATTCAAAGTTTCATGAGTACCATGAACATCCAATTGTTGTTGATGCTGATGAGTTTCTGTTTCAAGAGGAGACAACCTTAACTGATTACCAACAAAACTGCTATTCATCTTTTCTCCCATTTCAGACACTTTCAAAATCTGATCACTGAGATTAGTAGGGCCTGTAAATCTCTCACCATGTTGTGTTGATGAAGATGCACCAAAGATTGAATGAGAGCTAGGAAAATAGCCAAATGAGTTTTCAGGTAAGTAACTTTTTCTGTAATAATCAGACACTGGCATTTCCTTGTAACCATGGATCCCCTTAGATGAACCAATCTCAAACCTAGCACTGGAATCACCAGGGTAAGATGGTCTATTGAACATTTGAGCATTGAAATCTGGATTGAAGGATGTAACTGATCGCCTCCCAGCTTCATAACCAAGGCTGAATATATTCATGGCTGGTATTGTCAAACTAGAATTCAAATCAAGAAATCCCCTCTGATTTTGATGTGTTTCCATCCCATTAAGTTCATAAGAAAATGGGTATTCCGCACTAGTCCTTCCCATGGTTTCAGGACCATTTAAACTTGGGATGTTAAGATAAAAATCCCTTAACTTGTTCTGCTTGTTATGCAGTGAGCTTGATCTAAGTGACAATGTCATGTCCATGTTGTTACTTCTAGGCAAAGAAACAGGCCTTTTGGCTACATCATCATATCTCCGGAATGCACTGTTTGTGGAGTGTGGTTTCCAAATGTTGGAAGCTTCATTATGCTGTTTCGGAATAGTCTTGCTTAGGTTTGAGCCTCCCTGGACTTGCAAGGTAGAATCAGAAGAACCAGACACTGCAATACCCCTATTGAACATTGAAGTTTGAGCAGGACCAAGCTGGGTGGTTGTATCCATTGGTGAAAAATGGATTCCATTTGATGGCTTACTTGTTGATTGTGAAACTCCAAAACTGAAGGGTGCCTTAGTTGTGCATAGATTGTTCATTCCAATTTGGTTCCCACCATATGATGTGAGGTAGTTAATTGAAATTGCATTACAAGGCTTCACATTTTCTCTTCTCGGGATTATTTCAATTTCCTCATCTATTCTCTGAGATTTTTCCTTCTGGGTGGAGTTTTCTGGCAAGCCACTTACATTTTCCTCATCTTTTCTCTGAGATCTTTCCTTCTGGGTGGAGTTTTCTGGCAAGCCACTTACATTTTCCTCATCAGGCAGAGACCTCTTATATTGATTCCATGCAAGAATCTCCGCAACTTCCAGAGTGAGGTCGTCTATGGTTTCCTCAGAGTCCTCTGATGATGTCTGAGCTATTTCCTTACCTTTGCCTTTATTCAAATCTGGTTTCTGCTTACACAACAAAATATTCATCAGATGAAAAACTGAAGATAATCGGGCAGATTAAATTTACAAACTTTTTTGTTTACAAACTACACTAAGTACGACCTGTCTTACTTTAATCATGCAGTGTACAATCGGTCGTACTTAGTGTAATTTGTAAAAAAAAGTTTGTAAATGGATTCTATCTCTAAAAAAATATAATCAAAAACAAAAGAAACAACACCATTTGCTGGTACTCATGAAATAAATTCTATCTTCAATCCTATATTTGTAAAGAGGACATTTCCGGATTCGAACCCATTACCTTCCGGTCTATTCCATACAAACGGAAAGGTTATGCGTTTGAATCCGAGAAACAATTTTTTTGTAACGGTAAGACTATGTATAGTAATTTCCTTCACCAACCCTCGTTAGCCGAGCTTAATGGGAAGTGATTTTTCTTTTTTTCTTTTTTTAGAAAAGGAATTTGAGAAAGGGATTTTTATTGGTACTTACTTGAAGATTATCTCTTCTTTTTCCAGAGCTTGAAGAACGATGCAGTCCCTCATCTAGTCCTTCTCCATTTGTTGCAGCTTGTGCTGAAGGAACCGGAATTGATACAGTCATGTTTTTCGCCCCTACACGTGCAGACGAATCTTCAACCTTTTTGTTCTTCTCCTTCTTCTTCTCACTCATCATATGACTTGTTCCAGTATTAGGTTTATGCCGGTGGCCCTTACTGGCATCTTTTGAACCTTTTCCTACAAGTATATCTTTTGATCCATTATCCTCTATGTTCTCAACTTCATCATCATCCAGAACTAACTTCCTTTTTCTACCCCGAACCTTATTTGTCAAAGCCTTGTCTCCTTGAACAACCACCTTATCCGGAATAGTTGGTTGTGTCTGTGAAGCTTCAGGCACATTAGAAGGACAATGTGATGTTGATTCTCGTTTATCAATTTCATTGAAGATGTCAATCAGCAACCGCATCCTTTTAGGTTTCTTGCGAGACAAGCGAGTGGACTTTTTGGAATGTTGATCCTTCAAATCATTTTCGACAACACTGTTGTTGTCTGTATTTGCTTCAGACACAGGATGATGATTAGAAGCATCTGGCTCTGGAGGAAGATGTTGTTCAGTTGCGTCTTCAGTTACATTTTCTTCTTCAGTAACTATTGTAGCTTCCCTCGGAATTGTGCTGGAATTTATCAATTCATTCTGGTTATCATCAGAAATAGGTTGTCCTTCATTAGAGGCCTCGGAAGAACTCTTATCCATGTCTTTGAGAGTGGTAGTAACAAGCTCCACCTTAGAAACTTCATTACCTTCTTCACAATCTGTTTCAAAAATAAATAAATAAATAAGGAAACTTTTGTTCATATTTTTGGAGTTTGGAGTCTTTGAAATCAAGACTAATATTATTACTATAATATAAACAAAACGTACCCTTTTTATTTGTATCCACTTCTTGTATGAGGCCTGGATGAACTTCCAATGATGGAACACTTGGTACTTGATGATTGAGATTATTCTCTAAGCCAATCTCCTGGTCTGAACAAAACAGAGAAAATAAAGTCAAAAAATGTAAAATAATAAACAATATAGGAGAAGTTTATATTTATAAACTTTTACGAACTACACTGTGTCTGACTGGTAATACATTCTTGAGTGAAGTCTCACTGGTCAGACATAGTGTAATTTGTAAGTTTGTTAATATAACCCTTCTCAATAATATACACTCCTATCGAACTGATATTGAATATACCTGCTATTCTGCTGGATACAACTTCAACATCATTTTCTATCTAGTAAGTAATTCGTAAACAAACACTGTAACAGCTAAGATCAATAGGTACATTATTAAGATCAATGTCTCTTCCAGCGAGAATACTGTTAGGTATTTGAGCTAGTTGAATTCGAGAATTGAGAACTGCGGTGCTACACTTGCTATCAGGTTGGTCATTTTTGTTAATTTCTTCAGCAGCAATTATTTGTTGACAGTTTTCACAACGGCACCATCTGAATCTCGGCATATCTAATGGTGAAAATGATGGCGGCTCCTCAGACTCATCTACTGGAAACGGCCAACATATTTTCCAGTCCTTTTCGCGCATTTCAGACACATAGCCACTGAATTATATTAACGATAGGGAATGTGTTAATATTCTGTATTCCACATAAGAAAAACTTTTTTTTTTTTTAAATTATTCACAACATAGCCCCAATTACAAATAATGTTTCTTTAGTGGGATAATTAAATCTTTCTGGGTGTTGTTATTCCAAATAATTAATTGGCTTCTAACTCTATGCTGTTGTTTGTCAACCTGTACGTTCTCCTTGAATAGGCCAACATCCTGCCTCAACAGGACTCAGTGTAGGGTCGGAGTCAGACCTAACCATAACACTTACGCTTGAAGAGGTAAGTGGAAAAAGTTGTGCCCTAATTAATAGCCATAGTTTTTAGCCTAGTGGTAAGGCCATGTATGGGATCAGAGCCAAATCGAATCATAGCGCTTAGGCTGGTAAGGATAATTGGAAATAGTTGTACCCTGACTTATAGTGATAAACGCCCCATCCAACAATTCCTAATGTCGAAGCAGTAATCAATTGACTAAACAGAAAGAAAAAATGAAACAAGATTTGTGAGAAAATACTTTTTTTTTTAATTTTATTTAACCTTAAATAGACAAAACAAAATAACAAAAAAAAAAGAGTAAATAACTATAATCATGCGCAATTAAAGGAAATAACGCACAATTAACGTACACTCAAACATAATCTAAAAATAACAAAAAAGAAAATAATTATTAATTATTAAAATGCCCTAAACTATGAAATAATTATATAAAAGCCCAATCCAAATCAGTCACCCAAATACATCAATTCTCATGAACAAAAATACTACAACATCTCATCTCATCTTGAAAAAAATATTTAAATCAACTGCAAACATCAGCAACAAGATATATATATATATATATATATATATATATATATATATATATATATATATATATATATATATAATAAATTAAGAGAATACATAGCGTAAAACTCATTGATGAATTCCGCTCCAGCAACACCAACATAAGGTTATTAAAAAAATATTAAAAATGGACAGAACTCATATAAAGTTATGTATTCGAAGAAACTATAATATGATATAGGATAAAACTAGTTGGAATATGCAGAATAACGTTTACCGTATGGAGAAATGTTGACAAAGGCCTGCATCAGTCTTATCATTGAAATGTGTAAGATCTATAGAGATTGAGTCGATTGGGATGAATGATCCCATGAACTTGATTAGCAATCACCCTAAAAATTATTCTCCACAATTATGCGTGCATGTCTGCACAGTATAAACAACTACAGTTACAAAGTACAAATAAAGTTTTTTTTAATTAAAAATAAATAAATAAATTTTAAAATTTTAAAAATAAAAATAAAGGATTAAAAAAATAAAGTCATTAACCAAATGATTATGACAAGTCATTTGACTTACAACCATACAAAAAAAAGCAGCAAGCCCAATCATATATATAGCTCACAGATGTACACACACATAGAGGTAAAAATATTAAGTACATGATGCAACTAGTCATAAGAATTAATGTCAGGCCAAAAACCCACCTCACTATGACATTCAATGAGTACAAACTAGATGGTAAAAAGAATCAAATCAATTCACAACACCAAATCCTTAAGGATCCAGTGTCTTACATAAATTCAAGACACAGTCAAATTAAATATGCTCAAATCACACACACACAGACACACACAAAAAAAAACACGCATGGCAAAAAAATCCGAGAAGGAAAAAAAAAAAAAAAACTGAAAAAAGCAAAACCAAGATATAAAAAAAATGGAACCAAAGCAAAAGCTGAACTAAACTAAAAACGAAACGCACACGAACGTAAACAGTTAAGTGACATATATAAATATATCTCTAATAAAAAAGAAAAGAAAAAGAAGAAGCTCAAAAGCATGCAAACACTGATTCTAATCAAAACGAAACCAAACACATCGTTGAAAAAACAAGAGCGAGAGAGAACAAATCCAAGTTGAAGAATGACGACCACCGTAAACTCACCAGAGGGCCAACCTAGACGATCCGACCCATCTGGTTCACCGATTCTCAACGGCTTCTTGAACAAACCACACCATGATGTAGAACACTAGACGGTGAACCAACACAGTAAAGTTCAGACGTTGGATTCACAGCTCAACGAGCACGATTAGAGTGCGAAAAATGACAGAAACCCTAGAGAGAGAGAAAGAGAGAGGGGGGTTTCGATGCTTCCGGAGGAGAGAGAAAGTGAGTGAGATATAGAGAGAGAGAAAGAGTTTTTATCTTTTTTGTCTTGGAAAATGGTGCTGTGTCGGGAGTTGTTGCATTAAAAAGAAACGCACAACGTAGGATCGTGTTTTATCTATATATGATACATTTCCAGACAGCACATAAAAGTTGTAAATGTAAAGTACACTTAGCCAATTAAAAAGTGCCAAGTGGCAGGAATTTCAGTTCTGATATGTGTCTACTGATAATTTGTTGTGTACGATGTTAAGAAAAAACCCTAGACGGAATGGTTAAGGAAACATAAAATTGTGTGCGGACAGTCTGCAAGTTTGGTTTTTCACGCGCTCCTTTTGGTTAGT
>JAVKPL010006203.1:0-25966 GCA_032173675.1 Gastrolobium villosum
AGGCATGGAATTTTGATCTAGTTTTTTTGCAAGCATCCACACATAAATATATCCAACACCCCCTACAAGTTTCTTTGGATTTCATGGAAGGATTAATTTTTAATGAATTTTTGGAGCCTATAATAGGCTTGAATGCATGAAAAAATGGAAAATCTTATCCAGTAATGGCATTTTGATGTGGTTTTTTGGAAGCATCCACGCTTAAATATAACAGGCTTACATACATGAAAAAATGAAAAATCGTACCCAGGCATGGAATTTTGATCTGATTTTTTGCAAGCATCCACACTTAAATATATCCAACACCCCCTCCAAGTTTCATTGGATATCATAGAGGGATGATTTTTAATGAATTTTGGGAGTCTATAATAGGCTTACATGCATGAAAAAATGGAAAATCGTACCCAGGCAAGGAATTTTGATCTGGTTTTTTGCAAGCATCCACACTTATATATACCCAACACCCCCTACAAGTTTCATTGGATTTCATGGAAGGATTGATTTTTAATGAATTTTTGGAGCCTATAATAGGCTTACATGCATGAAAAAAATGGAAAATCGTACCCAGTCATGGAATTTTGATCTGGTTTATTGCACGCATCCACGCTTAAATATAATAGGCTTACATGCATGAAAAAATGGAAAATCGTACCCACGCATGGAATTTTGATCTGATTTTTTGCAAGCATTCACACTTAAATATATCCAACACCCCCTCCAAGTTTCATTGGATATCATGGAGGGATTGATTTTTAATGAATTTTGGGAGCCTATAATAGGCTTACATGCATGAAAAAATGGAAAATCGTGCCCAGTCATGAATTTTTGATATGGTTTTTTTGCTAGCATCCACACTTAAATATATCCAACACCCCCTACAAGTTTCATTGGATTTTATGGAAGGATTAATTTTTAATGAATTTTCGAAGCCTATAGTAGGCTTACATGCCTGGAAAAATGGAAAATTGTATCCAGTCATGGAATTTTGATCTGGTTTTTCGCAAGCATCCACGCTTAAATATAAAGGCTTCATGCATGAAAAAATGGAAAATCGTACCCAGGTATTGAATTTTGATCTGATTTTTTGCAAGCATCCACGCTTAAATATATCCAACACCCCCTCCAAGTTTCATTGGATATCATGGAGGGGTTGATTTTTAATGAATTTTAAGAGCCTATAATAGGATTACATGCATGAAAAAATGGAAATCGTACCCAGACAAGAAATTTTGATCTGATTTTTTTGCAAGAATCCATACTTAAATATACCCAACACCCCCTACAAGTTTCATTGGATTTCATGGAAGGATTGATTTTTAATGAATTCTTCGAGCCTGTAATATACTTACATGCATGAAAAAAATGGAAAATCGTACCCAATCATGGAATTTTGATCTGGTTTTCTGCAAGCATCCACGCTTAAATATAATAGGCTTACATGCATGAAAAAATGAAAAATCGTACCCAAGCATGGAATTTTGATATGATTTTTTTGCAAGCATCCACGCTTAAATGTATCCAACACCCCCTTCAAGTTTCATTGGATATCATGGAGGGGTTGATTTTTAATGAATTTTTGGAGCCTATAATAGGCTTAAATGCTTGAAAAAAAATGGAAAATCGTACCCATGCATGGAATTTTGATATGGTTTTTTGCAAGCATCCACGCTTAAATATATCCAACACCCCATACAATTTTCATTGGATATCAATTTGGAGCCTATAATATGCTTACATGCATAAAAAAATGGAAAATCGTACCCAGTAACGAAATTTTGATCTGTTTTTTTGCAAGCATCCACGCTTAAATATAATTGGCTTAAATGCATGAAAAAATGGAAAATCGTACCCAGGCATGGAATTTTGATATGACTTTTTGCAAGCATCCACGCTTAAATATATCCAACACCCCCTCCAAGTTTCATTGGATTTCATGGAGGGGTTGATTTTTAATGAATTTTTGGAGCCTATAATAGGCTTACATGCATGAAAAAGTAGAAAATCCTACCCAGGCATGGAATTTTGATCTAGTTTTTTTGCAAGCATCCACACATAAATATATCCAATACCTCCTACAAGTTTCTTTGGATTTCATGGAAGGATTAATTTTTAATGAATTTTTGGAGCCTATAATAGGCTTACATGCATGAAAAAATGGAAAATCGTACCCAATCATGGAATTTTGATATGGTTTTCTGCAAGCATCCACGCTTAAATATAATAGGCTTACATGCATGAAAAAATGAAAAATCGTACCCAAGCATGGAATTTTGGTATGATTTTTTTGCAAGCATCCAGGCTTAAATATATCCAACACCCCCTTCAAGTTTCATTGGATATCATGGAGGGGTTGATTTTTAATGAATTTTTGGAGCCTATAGTATGCTTACATGCATGAAAAAAATGGAAAATCGTACCCAGGCACAGAATTTTGATATGGTTTTTTGCAAGCATCCTCGCTTAAATATATCCAACACCCCCTACAATTTTCATTGGATATCATTGAAGGATTGATTTTTAATGAATTTTTGGAGCCTATAATATGCTTTCATGCATGAAAAAATGGAAAATCGTACCCAGTAACGAAATTTTGATCTGTTTTTTTGCAAGCATCCACGCTTAAATATAATTGGCTAAAATGCATGAAAAAATGGAAAATCATACCCAGGCATGGAATTTTTATATGACTTTTTGCAAGCATCCACGCTTAAATATATCCAACACCCCCTCCAAGTTTCATTGGATTTCCTGGGGGGTTGATTTTTAATGAATTTTTGGAGCCTATAATAGGCTTACATGCATGAAAAAAATAGAAAATCATACCCAGGCATGGAATTTTGATCTAGTTTTTTTGAAAGCATCCACACATAAATATTTCCAACACCCCCTACAAGTTTCTTTGGATTTCATGGAAGGATTAATTTTTAATGAATTCTTGGTGCCTATAATAGGCTTGCATGCATGAAAAAATGGAAAATCGTATCCAGTAATGGCATTTTGATCTGGTTTTTTGGAAGCATCCACGCTTAAATATAATAGGCTTACATGCACGAAAAAATGGAAAATCGTACCCAGGCATGCAATTTTGATCTGATTTTTTGCAAGCATCCACACTTAAATATATCCAACACCCCCTCCAAGTTTCCATGGATATCATAGAGGGATGATTTTTAATGAATTTTGGGAGTCTATAATTGGCTTACATGCATGAAAAAATGGAAAATCGTACCCAGGCAAGGAATTTTGATCTGGTTTTTTGCAAGCATCCACACTTATATATACCCAACACCCCCTACAAGTTTCATTGGATTTCATGGAAGGATTGATTTTTAATGGATTTTTGGAGCCTATAATAGGCTTACATGCAAGAAAAAAATGGAAAATCGTACCCAGTCACGGAATTTTGATCTGCTTTATTGCGCGCATCCACGCTTAAATATAATAGGCTTACATGCATGAAAAAATGGAAAATCGTACCCACGCATGGAATTTTGATCTAATTTTTTGCAAGCATCCACGCTTAAATATATCCAACACCCCCTCCAAGTTTCATTGGATATCATGGAGGGGTTTATTTTTAATGAATTTTGGGAGCCTATAATAGGCCTACATGCATGAAAAAATGGAAAATCGTACCCAGTCATGAGTTTTTAATTTGGTTTTTTTGCTAGCATCTACACTTAAATATATCCAACACCCCCGACAAGTTTCATTGGATTTCATGGAAGGATTAATTTTTAATGAATTTTCGAAGCCTATAGTAGGCTTACATGCCTGGAAAAATGGAAAATTGTATCCAGTCATGTAATTTTGATCTGGTTTTTGGCAAGCATCCACGCTTAAATATAAAGGCTTCATGCATGAAAAAAATGGAAAATCGTACCCAGGTATGGAATTTTGATCTGATTTTTTGCAAGCATCCACGCTTAAATATATCCAACACCCCCTCCAAGTTTCATTGGATATCATGGAGGGGTTGATTTTTAATGAACTTTGGGAGCCTATAATAGGCTTACATGCATGAAAAAATGGAAATCGTACCCAGGCATGGAATTTTGATCTGGTTTTTTTTTCAAGAATCCATACTTAAATATACCCAACACCCCCTACAAGTTTCATTGGATTTCATGGAAGGATTGATTTTTAATGAATTCTTCGAGCCTGTAATTTGCTTACATGCATGAAAAAATGGAAAATCATACCCAGGCATGGAATTTTGGCCATATTTTTTGCAAGCATCCACGCTTAAATATAATAGGCTTACATGCATGAAAAAATGGAAAATCTTACCCAAGCATGGAATTTTCATATGTTTTTTTTTTGCAAGCATCCACGCTTAAATATATCCAACACCCCCTTCAAGTTTCATTGGATATCTTGGAGGGGATGATTTTTAATGAATTTTTTGAGCCTATAATATGCTTACATGCATGAAAAAATGGAAAATCGTACCCAGGCATGGAATTTTGATCTGGTTTTTTGCAAGCATCCATGCTTAAATATATCCAACACCCCCTACAATTCTCATTGTATATCATGGATGGATTGATTTTTAATGAATTTTTGGAGCCTATATTATGCTTACTTGCATGGAAAATGGAAAATCGTACCCAGTAATGGAATTTTGATCTATTTTTTTGCAAGAATCCACGCTTAAATATAATTGGCTTACATGCATGAAAAAATGGAAAATCGTACCCAGGCATGGAATTCTGATATGACTTTTTGCAAGGATCCATGCTTAAATATATCCAACACCCCGTCCCAGTTTCATTGGATTTCATGGAGGGTTTGATTTTTAATGAATTTTCGGAGCCTATAATAGGCTTACATGCATGAAAAAAATAGAAAATCGTACCCAGGCATGGATGCAATTTTGATCTGATTTTTTTGCAAGCATCCATGCTTAAATATATCCAACACCCCCTCCAAGTTTCATTGGATATCATGGAATGATTGAATTTTAATGAATTTTTGGAGCCTGTTATAGGCTTACATGCATGAAAAAAAGGAAAATCGTACCCAGACATGGAATTTTGATCTGGTTTTTTGCAAGCATCCATGCTTAAATATAATAGGCTTACATGCATGAAAAAATGGAAAATTGTACCCTGGAATGGAATTTTGATCTGATTTTTTGCAAGCCTCCAAGCTTAAATATATCCAACTCCCCCTCCAAGTTTCATTGGGTTTCATGGAAGGATTGATTTTTAATGAATTTTTGGAGACTATAATAGGCTTACATGCATGAAAAAAATGGAAAATAGTACCTAGGCATAGAATTTTGATCTGATTTTTTGCAAGCATCCACGCTTAAATTTATCCAACAACCCCCTCCAAGTTTCATTGTATTTCTTGGAAGAATTGATTAAATGGATTTTTGTCTCCTATAATAGGCTTACATGCATGAAAATAATAAATGGAAAATCTTACCTAGGCATGGAATTTTGTTCTGGTGTTTTGCAAGCATCCACGCTTAAATATATCCAATACCCCCTACAAGTTTCGTTGGATATCATGGAAGGATTGATTTTTAATGAATTTTTGGAGCCTATAATAGGCTTACATGCATGTAAAAATGGAAAATCGTATCCAGTCATGGAACTTTGATCTGGTTTTTTGCATGCATCCTGTAACACCCACTCTTGTATGCATCCAAGAGGGCTGTTTGCTAAATTGCATTAGAGTCGCAGCGGTAAAGAACTCAAATAAAAAAAATCATTATCAGATAACATTTAGACTTATCACTTTAAAACTTGCAGATTTGATTCTTATTTAAATAACTTAAGTGAAATGAAATCGATTATCAAACATAGGTAATTTCAAGGATAAAACTACTTTCTGAATTTTCTACACTTTTCCGAAAACCTTGCTGCCTTATAAAATCTGTATAAAATCGAATTCAACTGCTTAAAAAAATATTCAATGCTACAGAGAAACTAGACATCCGGGGCGTCGCGTACATATAAATTATACGCAATTCGGAGGTGAATAGCCCCACGGAACCGAACACGCAAGGTACTTGCGAATTCTGTCTATTTTCTGTAAAACCTGCTGTCTTGCAAAAATCTTTATAATTCGTAGAGATATCGTTTGAACATAAATCCTGCATAATCTTAAAGCATATTTCTGGGGCTTCGCGTGCATATAAATTATGCCTCATTTGAAGGTCCGTAGCCCCAGAACGACAATGTTCAAGTTGCTCCCAAAAATCAGTTTTCAACATAAACACAGCCCTTCAATTAGCAGTTCAGAATTTTAATTTTACCAAAACATTTCCAGAATTTTCCCAATTTACTAAAGAGTCATCAGAGTCTAAAATCCAACAATAAATCAACTCCTTAACGTAGTACAGTCATCCAAACAAATAAATCAGTAACATCAAAGGTCCAACCAACAACACATACAACAACACGCATGGCTAATGTCCTTAAAATCAAGTCTTCATATGCTCTTCCGTCCTCCTGCCATTTTATCAAAATAGCAGCCCCAAAGGGGTGAGAAAAAGTATCCCAGTAGAGTGATGACAAAACCAGAATGCAAAAGCATTTGCTAGATACAGAAATAATTAACGTAAACATATGCTGCCAAGATAACTAGTCAAGATGCGTATATAACGCCAAGAGTACGTTCATAGCACTATTGTGCACGTACTATCAAGCTTAAATATATATATATATATGCTGCCAAGATAAGTAGTCAAGATGCGTATATTGAAGGTTAAATCATCAGAAACGCGGAAGCGAATCGTACCGATGCGATGAGGAATGAAGAACGCCGCTTTGATTACCTGTGATGAAGAAGCAAGCGTGACAATTCCTCACGTTCAGTTCTCCTTCTCTAGCCTCACGATCTGCAGCAACGCACCACGAGCGGTCGCAAAATCCGCTCTACGGTTGATCTTCCAGGCTATGACTCAAGGGGATCAAGGAGTCGTGTGGGCAACCGTTCAGATGATGAACATTGCCTATTTGTGTTTCTGATTTCTGAAACCCTAGGAGGCACAAGGGAGAAAAAGGTCCTTATATACCCCTACCCAATCCCATTAACCCTAAGCTTCATGGGTTAATTGGTCTTTGGGCTCACTCACTAAAGTCATTGGGCTTAGTGAATAAAGAGCATACCCAACAATCTCCCACTTGCTCTTTTGGACACAAACTTGAGTTTATAAACCCAAGACTATGTAGCCCATAAGCCATCATCATCTGATTATACAACCCATCCCTTGTCTCAAGCTAGCCTGGGGATCTACCATTTGTCACTTATCAAGGCTCCTGATAATCTTTGAAGGATTATCTAATTCAGCGCTACTCCACTAAAAGCCCGAATGTGAACTCCAAGATTAATGACATTTATAACATGAATATGCATCGCCCCTTTGTAGAATGTCTATAATTGATTGACAAGTTTTCTGTAACTCAATCAATTATTTATTCCCTTGACTATGATAGTTTCTCTAATGGATTACATGCACTGGCCAGTGTCTTTAATATCCAAGTACCGAAACATATCAAGGGGACATATCCTACAAATTCCATGTTGTTTATCTCATAAATACCGATAATCAAATAATCTCACTCCCAAAATACCGAGTTATTGGCCGTCAATAGATCGAACCTCACCCGTTGGTAAATCAAAGAATGAAAACTATTTGACTACCTATTTATAATAAACTCAGGATTAAGAGCAATTACATAACTATAGTTAACTGGAGATTTGATACCTTATGACAGAAAAACAACCTTAATCAAATCTCACCTTGATCCTTTCAATGTGAATGTTAATTCACACCAATATTTTACAATGATTCGGACAAAACCATTTCATAAAATATTGCAGCCTAAATAAAGTGCCCAACTTTATTTAACAGCTGTGAATCTATTCATCAATTGTGAGAACCTATGATCATGTCCTCCATGAACGTATCCATATGATCATATACTCTACAATTGATCCGGACCTTGATGTTTGTAAATAGTGTGCAAAATAAATAATACCTTATTTGTAAAATTCAGAAAATGATTATATTATTTCATTATCTTACTCCAAGAGCACAATGAACCCAATATCTCCCACTTGCTTAATGCAAGTCTGGGATCCTCCTAAGACCCAAAAAGGTAACATGCCTCTTGAACACAAGTTCAGGCAAACTCTTAGTAACTGGGTCTACAAGATCCACCTCTAATGCTATCTGAGTTTAGTGAAAAACTCATAGCTCAAGGTTGATTTCTTGAGTCAATATCCACTTGAAATAACTGAATCTGTGAAAGCTCAGCTTTTCAAGACTCCCACTAGAATATACTAGCACATAATCTCTCGTTCTCCAAAGATACTTGAGTACATGCTTAACAATAATCTAGTGTTCCTCTATATCCAGAATGGTACCATCTCACTACTCCCACTACGTGACAAATGTCTGGTTTAACATTCATCATGATATGCATGAGATTACCTTTGCCAAAACATAAGATATCCTGCCCATGCATTCTTCCTTTTCAGAAGTCTTTGGTTACTCCTTAGGAAGATGAATTCCACATCTGAGAATTATAATTCTTCTCTTAGAATTCTCATGTTGAATTTTGGCAAGAGTTTTGTCAATGTAAGTAGCCTGAGGTGATGCCAACAACTTATTCTTCCGACCTCATAAGAGTTTTAAACCAAGAATATAATTGGCTTCTCCAGTACTTCCATACCAAAACATTAACTTAGCCAACTCTTTATGCTTGATATTACCTCCATGTTGTTTCCAATAAGGAGCATATCATCTACATAAAGTACCAGAAAATCTACTGTCTTCCGTTGGATCCTTTACATACAAATACACATCATTCATCAAGTTTCTCTCAAAATCAAAATTTTGATAACCTGATCAAACATGATGTTCCAAGACCTGGATGCTTGCTTAAGTCTATGAAATAGACTTTCACAACTTGCATACCGTGTGTTCCTACCCATTTGCTATAAACATTTTTGGTTGTTGTATGTCGATATCCTGACATCCAACTCCCAAAAATGAAATCTCATAATTGAGAGTTATAGCAGCAACTAAGAGAATCTGGATAGACTCAAGTATGGCGTCTGGCAAAAATTGCCTCCAAGCTAGCTTTGAAGGTTTTCACCTTCCTGTCCATCCTCTCTTTGCCTTTTATGTCCACATGCACCTAGTGAGTTTTACCCCTCTTGGTGCCTTTACTAGGGACCGAACGGAGTTGAAATACAAGTATTCCATCTCATTGTTCATAGCTTGAGCAACACTTGATCAACAACATCTTCTAGTGCATTATCGTAACTAGTAGGATCAATGACACTCAACAAGAGACAACTTGAGAGTTAACAAGGTTCTCTCCCACTACGAATGTACTGCACTAGACTTTGTGTATTTATAGGTAAAACAACGAGTGGGTCAAATGGTGGATCTTCAATTTCTTGAGGATCCGCTTATCCTTGATATTGTTCCTTTACATGTGATACTAATATTTCTACTAGTTTCACTTATATATTATCATGTTGAATTTCCAATTACGGTTCTCTTGTTTGTTCACCTAGAGATATATATATCCCCTCTTGAACAATCAAGGGAACAGTGGATGAAGCTTCTAGAGATTCTGGAAATTCTTGATCTGAGATAAATCTCATCAAGAATAACCTAACTTAAGAGCTTATAATTTCTCATCTAGTCCTCCTTTAAGAAAATCATGTGAGTGCTCACTTAGATTATCTTGTCCTTAAGACTAAATAAGAAATCATCCCTTGTTCTCTTAGGGTAGCCAAAAGATATGCACTCTTCCATACAAGATTCCATCTTATTTGACTTTTGTTGTAGGACGTGTGTCGTAGCACCCTAAATCCAAATATGGTTTGATCTGGGCTTGCACCCTTTCCATAATTCTTTAGGTGTCATTACAACAAACTTTGACGGAACCAAGTTAAGAAGGTACATTTCCTTCTCCTAGGCATCTCCCTTGAACAACATTGGCAAAGATGAATAACTGAACATGATTTGCACCAAATCTAGAAATGTTTGAATTTTGCATACTGCAACATCATTCAACTAACGCATTCCTAGAGTTGACAGTTAAGAAAACTATCCCCTCTTAAATCAGGTAAGACCTGAACTTACCAGACAGGTAGCCAAACACTTTAGTAGACTAAAGTGTTTTGATTTGAACTCCTAAATGCTTTTCTGCCTCAAACTTAAAACTCTTGAAATTTTCCAAAAGCTTTAGACTTATGGCGCACTAGGTTCATCTGTCCAAATCCAGAGCAAACATTCATATAATGAAGTACTCATCACCTCTTCTGGTCTGAATGCTAATTGGTCCACATACATTAGTATGAACCAGTTCCAGTTGAATAGTTGCGCAAACCTTTTTGGCCCTTGTAGGATTGCTTGGTCATTTTACCTTCCAAATAGGACTAACATGTAACTATTAGTTAAAAGATTCTTGAACTTTCAGTCTCTCTTTTAACTAAAACATGTTTCCTACTTGAGATAATGTGACTCAATCACAAAAGCCAAAGATATGTTTCATTTGAAACTTTTACTTCTTTGGTGAAAATCCTTGTTCATCATCCTTTCCAGTCAACACAAAAAATTCAGGGGGGTATAGGACAAAGGTAATAAAGACTATTTAAATAATGTACCAGAACAAACAAGACGAATATGAACTTCGAAATGTAACTGAGGAATCAATTGCATTGTCAACCCATGTTTTAATCAAAACAACTAACAATAATTAAATTCCTCTTTAAATCTGGAACAAATAAATAGTCACCTAAAACCATAGTCTTATAAATAACTTGTCCTACTGCAAATGCAGGCACAAGTTCCCATTTTTAAGCTTAAAATATCTATGTCCATTGCTGACAGGTATGCCATGTTTGAACTACTGCAAAGAGTAACAAACATAATCAGTGATTCCTGAATCAATAATTCAGTCACTGATCAGGCCTTGATATGCCCATGTCTGGTTCTTTTCATCACCTCTGGGCAATTTTTCTTTCAGTGTCCCTTCAGTCTGCACTTGAAGAACTTGCCTTGCGGCTTCTGCATAGCAACTGGTTTGACAACTGATAACCAAGTTGTTTTGTTCTTGTTACCACCCTTGGGTTTCCCTTTGGATTTAACAAGACTCTTAGCAAAACCTGCATCGACTGCATTCTGTCTAGCAGAGCTGCTAGACGCAGCAAACATGTCATTAAGAGTCTGAAGCATTTCTACTCCACTCTTAATCATGTACACTTGCTTCTGCAAGTATTTGGAAAAATGACAATAATATAGCAGGGACTACCATATCTGCCCTTTCCCAATCTGAGAAATGCATCTTAGTTTCCTTAGACGCATCCTCTACAGGTTGCTATGGCCCTCGCATTGTCAGGACAAATTTTAGCTTCCATGTTTTAGAACAATATCAAAAATTTGCTTTTCACTTATTCATAGTTGGTACCATCTAGAGGTTTTTGACTCAAAATCATTTCTAAGATATTTTCTGAAAAACATATGAAGCACACAATTACAAACAAATAATGCAATAAACAAATGATGCGCAAGTAGATTCTCATAACTACTCTTGTTTATTGTTAACAATCCTTCAGTTTATCTTTACAAGGCTTACGATGGGCAAGTCACTTGTAAAAACCAAAATTGTTATTTGGGCCTTCAGTGCCATTGCCAGAGCCTCGATGGGAGGGTTAACAATTTTACCAAAGTTGAATGTAATTAACCATTGTTTAATTTCAAAATTATCCTTAGTGTCTAAGCATTGCCGACGATGGGCCGTACAATACTTCACTAAAATTTTGAAATTATTAAGATTTAATCTAGTGAAATCTGATTATCCTTATCCGATGGGGCTTCAGCGATAACCATTTCACTAATAAACCCACAAATGGAGCCCGCAGGTTTTAAAATTAATTAATTTTTAAAACCTTCACCCATTCAACATTTTTGTTTGAGAATTTTCATAATCCCTGTCGAATTCATTTTTTAATTTCAAAATTATCTCTAATAACTTAGTATTATCGACGATGGGCCGTACAATACTTTATTAAAATTTTGAAATTATTAAGACCCAATAAAATCCAATCATGCTTATCCGTTGGGGCCTCACATGATTATTTTATTGATAGGTCCACAATGCGCCTGGAGGTTAAATTAATTTCTTAATTTAAATCTCCTTAATTATTTGTCCAATCTAATAAAATCCAATCATGGTGGGGCCTCACATGATTATTTTATTGATAGGTCCACAATGCGCCTGGAGGTTAAATTAATTTCTTAATTTAAATCTCCTCCCATAATTATTTAGGTCCAATCTAATAAAATCCAATCATGCTTATCCGATGGGGCTTCACATGATTATTTTATTAATGGTCCTATATTGCGCTTGAAGGTTAAATTAATTTCTTAATTTAAATCTCCTTCCATTCAACACAAGCATTATTTTGCAATTTCCAAGAATTATTTAATTGAGAGTATCCTTTGTTTGATTTCAAAAACTATGTAAGCAAGAGCGCCGATGAACGTGCATCACTTAGCTTATCTGAATTTTGAAATCATTAAGGTCCTGAAATCCGGTCACTTTACGTCAGCATGTGCTCCAAACAATCATGATACATGAATGTTGTATGCAGCGTGTGTTATTCCATGACCATTTCAGAAAACCCACAAATTACTCGCAAAATAAAAGAATTCTCTTAGGAAATTTTCTTACTTATTTGTCTTGATTTTAAACTCCAAAAATAATCAATTCGATTATTCTAGATTTTACCAAAATCATAATAATTAAATTAATTTTCAAAATTAATATAACCATTAATCTAGATTTTGTTTCCAAAATCATGATAATCATAATTTTATTTTACCGGAATATTTAAAATCAAAAACTACGCGCATAAACTATCATGCTAGTCGGTAATTACATAACAGTAAATATGCACGTATGACATGTGATCATGCAACAATATGGCACCTTCCTATCCTATATGACATGTCATCCCAGATATCATGTTAATCGCACATATAATTCATACCATTCAATAAAAGCATTAAATAATAAATTCTAATTACTTTAATCCATGGCTTTCCTATTTTAAAAAAAAAATTAAAATAAAATAAAAATATTACAACTTTGGAATTCGACTTTCGCATAACCCATAGTATCTGTCTCAAGCCACTTTAGGGTTTCCATGGGCCCAAAAGCCCAAAGACCCAATCCTTTGGCGAGAAACCCTAGGACGCGAAAGAGGAACCCTAGCCGTCAGGTCTTCCGCGCCGTCACCCGAAGTCAATTCAGGACCAAACTCCAGGGGAAGGACCGCCACATAGACGTGAGTGCACCGCCACCGGAACCGACCAAAAAGGTGGCCGGACGCTCCTTCACTCTCCAATTCTTTGCCGGAGAGTGGCGGCCACTCTCAGACGCTTGTGGCGGCGCGTGGAGGAGCGTGGAGGCTCCGATGGCGGCGATCCACCCACCGCTGCGTTCGTCTTTCCGTCCTCTTTCCAACCATATATAGATCGCCCCATTCTGAGATCGGTAAGTCCTCGAAAAGTCTCCGACAGTGCTGACTGCGCATCTTCCTCACAGTTTCTCGATCTTGAATTTTTACAAAATATTGAAAAATACACAAAAATTCCGAAAAATTAAAAAAACAGCAAGGAGGAAACCTAATCATATGGGATTAGCCTCCTTGTTACAAATCGAGAAATACACGAGAGACCCTAACCATGGATTAAAGCATTTTTACCGATTAAAATCTAAGCTTTTATGAAAATGAACTATACAGAATAAAAACATGAATATCAATAACAAATACAGATTAAAGGTGCCATATTTTGAAAATCACAAAAATAAATCAATAAATCAAAGCTGATCTAAATCCCCATCACAATCCGGCTCTGATACCAATTGAAGGTTAAATCATCAGAAACGCGGAAGCGAATCGTACCGATGCGATGAGGAATGAAGAACACCGCTTTGATTACCTGGGGTGAAGAAGCGAGCGTGACAATTCCTCACGTCCAGATCTCCTTCTCTAGCCTCACGATCTGCAGCAACGCACCACGAATAGTTGCAAAATCCGCTCTACGGTTGATCTTCCTGGCTATGACTCAAGGGGATTAGGGAGTTGTGTGGGCAACCGTTCAGATGATGAACATTGCCTCTCTGTTTCTGATTTCTGAAACCCTAGGAGGCACAAGTGGAGAATATGTTCTATATATACCTGCCCAATCCAACTAACCCTAATCTTCATGGGTTAGACTTGGTCTTTGGGCTCTCACTAAAGCCATTGGGCTTAGTGCAAAGGAGCATACATACCTGGTAGAGATACACAAAGGCATTAAGTGACATAAGTAGTATTATATCTAAGAGGTTTTCATGAAAAGTTCAGCCCAGGGTGATTAAACGGCTCAAGAAAACGATTGAGGGATTGGCTCCTTCCAACAACAACAAATTGTCTCTGTCTGTAAAAAAAAAAAATTATAATACATGATCTTATCAGTTTATCTGCAAATAGATACGAGGAATATCCCATGACAACTAATAATATACTAAATAAATAAAATAAAATTACTACTCTTAGCAAAAGTATTTTTAAAAAAATAAATAAGAGTGAGTTATGGAATTCGGGTGAAATGTACAGTTTCTTCGTTTTAAAGTAATTAAAATTTAACATTTTTCAAAACAATTAAGAAAGTTATTAAATACACTTAATTTTCTTTAAAAAAATAATTAATGCATTATTAATTTTTCAAAATAACAAAAAAATTAAAATAAATGGAAATTTTAAATTAAAAATTGTTTTAGAGCGAAGGGAGAATTTGGATAGAGACTTTCATCCTGCTGAATCCTGATTATAATCCTCGAGACACAATTTGCAATATAGAAAACTATCTTGGGAAGGACAAGGTTATGTTCGGGAAGGACAACGATAATGATGAGATAAAAGGAAAATGGCTCATGTACCCCTAGATTTTAACACTTATTTTACCTAGTTAACGATGCATAAATTTTCAGTTAATACCATACTAGTAATGGACTGTCATATTGTTACTGGCGTTAATTACATAACACTTTAAAATCTATACATTGTTAACAGGTATAAAATAAGTGTAAGAATTAGTGCCAAAAAAGAAAAGAAAAATAAGTGTAAGAATATAGGTGAGCATTTAACAGCACTCATGATAAAATAAGAATTAAGATCTTTTTTTTCTATTTTAATCTTCTTCTTTTTTTTATTCTCCTCCATACCTCAAAATTTTCCTCATTTAGTTAGGGTTTGTATCGAAAGTTTGCTCACCGACATGAATGCGCTGTCTTAGACTCGTGGTGCTGTCAAATTTTACATGTATTTAATCTTAATGCATTGTTATTGAATATTACGTTAACACATTATTTAATTAATGTAGTTATATTTATAATTATATCAAGTGTTAAATTTATTCAATAATATATTTGAAAATTAATATAATTTTGATATTAACAGTATATTAAAGTTTAAATTTATTTTATATTAAAATAGGCTATTACTTTTTTATCTACGTTAAATTTGTGCGCGAATAAATTTAGTTTATATAACTTAGGGTTTAATGTCTATCATGTTGTAGGAGATAAAATTATTTTCTTCACACATATAAAAGTAGCTCTTTTTTTTTTTTCTTTCTCCCCTTCTCTTCACATGACTCCATATGAGTCCACAAACTTTTATGTGTGTATAGACAAAATTCTTCTACAACATGAGAAACATCAAATCTTATCATTTATTTTCTTTGATCAATGTATTCTATATATATATATATATATATATATATATATATATATATATATATATGGGAAAAACATTTCTCAAGCAGCTTGAGATAAGCTTATCTCAAGCTAGCCCCAAAACTACGTCGTTTTGATTAATGAAGGGTGTTTATGTAATTTTAGGTGAATTAATGAAGGGTGTATTTGTAATTTTATTTATTTTTATATCATATACATTTTACTGAAACACCCTTCATTAATTCACCTAAAATTACATAAACACCCTTCATTAATCAAAACGACGTAGTTTTGGGGCTAGCTTGAGATAAGCTTAACTCAAGCTGCTTGAGAAATGTTTATCCCTATATATATATATATATATATATATATATATATATATATATATATATATATATATATAATAGTTTAAAAACAGGGTAAAATGGTATTTTTTATTTAATTAGGGGTACAAAGGTCAAATTTTGTAATCGATTACATCAGTTAGGGGTGTTAATTGACCGAGCCGAGCTGAACTTTAGTCTTAAAAGGCTAAGTTTATGTTTAAATATGTCAGTCTGACCAAATCTGCTACTTGTTATGAATATAATTATTGGATGTGGTCTTACTTATTTATAAAAAATAAAAGCTTGGTTTAGTCTGTTTTTTAAAAAAATAAAATAACAAAAATTTATCCAAACAGTATATACAATCAACAATATTAGTAATTTCATAAATATTCATAAATTTAATGTACATTGATGATTTGATTTTCGTCTCATATGAGGAGTTTTCGTTGCACAACTATCATATGATTTGATTTTCGTCTCATATGAGGAATTTCCGTTGCACATGTGAACACTATCATATGATATGATTTCTATGGATCTAATGTTATAAAAATATATATCATAAAACTAATTATAATTAGTGCAACATAAGTATACGCCCGGGAATGGAACCTAGAGTATCGAATAAGTTTATGACGAAGGCCTTAAAAAAGAACACACATGGACTTCAGCCAACAGAAAGTCGGAAACCAGATTGTGGTAGACTGCTGCTTGGCTAGCGTTTGACTATATGCAAACAATGGGCCACGGACCATTGTCCATTGTCCATTGTCATCTGTCTTTCTTAACATAGGCCAACATTTACACTCTCTTTTTATTGGACTATGTGAATGCACTCCAGTAGCGTTCCAAATTGTTGGGTTGGGAGGGAAATATCTTCGGTATTACTGTAGTATTAAAGATTCAGTGCATCATTTACTTAATTTGAAAATAATAATAATTTTTTTATCATTTTACCCTTCTTTGTATGGTTATTTTTCCCTAAACCATCACCTTTTTCTACTTTTAGTAAATGAGTATATACTATGGTAGTACCAAAGATATGCTGGTTGGGTAGTAATGCAAAAAAATGTATTAGCTTAACTTGCTGGGATTCAGATTCCAGAAGTGCTTCTAATTTTCACAATATAGATGTGTATATTATTATAGGGTTTTATAAGAGTTATGTTGTAGGAAAAATGATTGTGTTATCTTATAGAGATTCATTTTGCGTTCCAGAGTTTTTTTTTTTTTGCTGCGGGCCCCACAAAATGTTGTGTGTGTAGAAAAAAATTTGTGGTCATGTTAAATGATAGATGATAAACCCATTATTATATTGCCTTTTTGTGACTCATGAGTCATACCGCAAGTTTTTCTACAGAGAGAGAAATGGATAGGGCCTACTTTAAAGAAAAAAATAAAAAATAGAAAAGTGATTGGCACAGATATCGAAGTGAAAGTGGTAGGAGAGTAGATTTCTCATGCAACATGAGAAATCTTTTTTCCTAATAATAATGTAGGGATCTATTAATCTCATGTTGCATGAGATAATTATCTCATGCAACAGAAACAAGATAGTGGGGTCCATTGTTTTTTAAAAAAAAAAATAAAAAAAAAAATAGTGGACCCCACTATCTTGTCTCTGGTGCATGAGATAATTATTTCCCAATAATGTAATGTCATCCAAAAACACGTATTGGAATCAAATAGTGGTAGCTCACTTGGTGCATGGGAGCTAAGCAGGTGGGGGTAAGAGCATGAGTTCGAATCTCCCCAATATCACCTTTGAGAGAGGTTTTAAGCCTTAATCCTAGACCCGCCCCGAATCGGATTAGTTGCGAAGCAATGAACGGATTATAATATTTCCAAAAACACGTATTGGAATTAAATCAATTAATAAACTCCGATAATTGAGTTAATTATCATAATGCATACATTTGTTGTCAACACAAGTATACAAAAAAAGGTATCTATAGATGCAATATTTGAATGTCTCTAACCAGACACAAGAGAATGAAAAATAAAAATAAATTACAACTACAGGATTTATCAAATCTAATTACACCTTATCATCATTGTCACTAGGTTCCACGGTGGAAATCCCTGTTGTCCTTCTTCTACAGAGACAAATAAAGAACATCCACATAAGACACTTTACAACCCTCACCATTCCAATTGTGACAGTCACATAATACAACCACCATCCAACGAAATCACCCATTCCAACATCCATCAATTGTTCTTTCTTTGCCTCAGCCATAATCACCAAACTCTCCACATCATCCCTTAACCTCCACCACCATAAGCTCCCTAAGCTCGCAGCCATTGCCACCCTTTCAACCCATCTTTCTTTTCTTGCAACCCCAAACACCGTGTCATCCACCACTGGCCTTACCGCAATCATAGACCAAACTTGCGTTGTCTCGTGCAACCCCAAGAAGAAAATTGTTCTGCTCAAGAGGCTCCTCTCAACGCCAAAGCTCGAGTCAGAGTCATAAACTCCCGCAGCAATGCTTCCCTCAATTCCCAAACCAACACAAACTTGGAAAGCACAAAGTAGAAGCCACGCAGTGTAGAGACGAGGTTGAAGAACAGTGCTTGATGACTCGCTGAAAAGGGTGATTTTTCCTGTTAAACCATGGATTAAGGAAGCTACGGTTACGATGGACACAAAAAAGTAGAGAACACAAGGGTTGATATGAAGGGCAAGAGATAACACATAGGGAAAGGGTTGTGATGAATGGTTCAAAGTGAGGCTTTGAAGATAGTATTGGGCACCAGAGAGTCTAGCTAGTAGAAGAAACGAGAGGGGTAAGAGGAGGCTGAGAAGTGTGTGCGTGAAGAGGTAGAATAACTCTTTTGGAGTTGAAGAAGCTGCAGAATTGAAGAGTTCTATGACTTTCTGCTTCCAATCCATTTGTATTGAAGCAACCATATATGACTCTCTGCAACAAATTAAATACTCTCTTTATTTACAAGCCACGGGAAGTTCAACATTAAGGTCTCTCTCTCTCTATGTATGTGACTTAACAACTAGTTGCTGGAAAAGGAATTTAAATGTGGTTGCCACGTCGTCCACTGTTTTGTTTAGTTGACATTTTACGGGACATGGTCTTGAATATTGATAATAATATATAAATATGTATATGGATCATTTAATTATATCAACTTCATCCTTCTTTTTATCTTTTCCGCGTTGGTTTGGTACAGAGGAAGGGATCTGAACTTTCGAAATTGAATTGAACTGTGGCTGTTTTGCTGCATGTTTGACGGATGAGGGGAACCATTCTGGAAAGTTGGAGGACGCCTATTTTTGGCAGATCCGTGTCTCCCACCTTCAATTATTTTATAAGATTGATCCAAAATCCACATCCATATTTCATCTTTTATAAAATAGTTAAATGATGGATCATTATTCCACAATTAGGTTGTTAGTAATTAAGTACATCTTTTACGGCAAAAAAAACTAAAATATTACTATTATATATAAAAAAATAGCAGTTTCGAAACTATCTACAAATCTATAGCAGTCAGTGGCAAAAAAAAAGTTAATTTATGAACCGTAAAACTTTGAAAAGGCATACCTTTTGACTCGGGTATCCGAATGAGGTAATTCTTTTTTTGATTCCATATAACTTTTCGAGATCTAAGCAATGACATCTCATTGGATATATTTTATCTCTCACAAACACAATTCAAATTTGCAATAATTGTATTATATAGTGTATTACAACAAAATTTAAAAAATTATTATTAATAAGAAAAATAAAATAAAGATTAAATTTGTGATTTAAACTCAAAAGTTAATTTGAAAAATCTGTATTAATAAAGAAAATAATTAAATAAATATTCTAAACACTTGGTAGAATATTATATAAATTTGTATATATTTTAATAATTAATAAATAAACTTATACACTATTTTTTTTTCAAACACTTGGCAGAAGTATATATTTTAATATGACATTAAGTATCCTTATTTATAGATGGGTTAATCTACTTTGGTGCCATCTTTATATTATCATTGTTGCAGATTTGAATTGTATTTGTGAGAGATAAAATATATCAAATGAGATGTCATTGCGTAGATCTCGAAAAGTTATGTGGAATTAAAAAAAGAATTACCTCATTCGGATACCCGAGTCAAAAGTTAGGGCCTTATAAAGTTTTACTGTTAAATTATTAATTTTTTATGCCACGTGTCAACACCAAAAGATTTACACCTAATTTAGGCGTGAATGCCTTGGGAGTCACGTCTAATTTGGGCATGAATAGTCACGCTCAATTTGGGTGTGAATAATTGCAATAGATTCGTAGATAGTTTCGAAACTACTATATTTTCGTAATTATTTATTAAAATAGTAATATTTTAATTTTTTTGCTATATATTGTATTATCTTGAATCAATTCAATATATATATTTATTTATTTCAATATTGCTTTTATCTCTTGTTATTTTACAATATTGTTAGACTATTTTGCTTGCATTTTCACTTTAGGATTAAACTTTTTGGTTTCACACAATAAGCTTTTGGGAAGTTAATAGTTGAGTGCTTATAATAAGGTAAAGAAGGGAATTCGAAAGAAAGAAAAAAAGCAGTAACGTAACCTTACATGGTTATATACCATACGACTGAAACTCTTGACGATGGAGAGAGACTGTCAGCAGAAGGTGACTCTTGAAGTTTTAACTACCAAAGTATTAATTTTAAAGGGTGAGGCGTTGGTATACAGATCAAAGGTGGAAAGTCCTTGTTGGGGTGGATTATTTCCTTTTCATTCTTTTCGTCTTGTTTGGATCTAAAGCATATAAAATATTGTTTAATCATATCTTCAAGCCCAACCATCTAAATTGGACAATCTCTTTTCAGTTATGTTGATGGACACACCTAGTAGCCAGGCCCAATAATATTTGATGAAACGGGAATGGGGTCCAATCCAAGTACAAAAACGGGAGTTAGGTGTACGCTGGAACGGCGTTATTTTCCTGTGCTGAGTTATACTACAATAATTAATTGAGCATTAATAAAAAAAATTAACAAAACATATTTAAATCTGAACCGAAACTATAGCTCATCATCAAACATGATTTAGCTAATTTTATAATGGAAAAAATGTTTTTGCTATTAATGCATATAAGTAATCTGCATTTATTCCCAAAACGACGTCGTTTTGGTATTGAAATCTTAAAAATATTATAAATATAAAGACTATTATAATCCTGAAATAAATTAAAATTACAAAAATATCATGATTTCTATCACAAAGTGACGTCGTATTGGACTTACTACAGATAACTTATATGCAGTAACTGCAGAAAAAGCAAACCCTTTAATAATATAATTATAGTTTAGTTCGAATGTAATCCTTGAATTAAAACCAAACCGGCCACAGCTTCCGAAAAAAGAAAAAAAAAAACCAAACCAGCCATGAAAAATATAATATAATGGGTTCAAATATGTTTTTATCCTTTTTTGTTCTCATAAATAAATTGACTCTGAAACTTTCTATTATTAGGTCATTATAGAACCTTCCAAAAAATTTAGAGCTCCATTATCTACCATTTAGTTCCGTATTCTGGTGTGCCGTGTGCTCCGACGGTTTTTAACTGTCCAATATTCCTCCAATTCAGGTTTGGCACTCAAACATTACAAATCCAATTGGGCCTTTTTCTCGATTATGGCCTTAGATTCCCCAATCAAACTAAAGCCAATGGAATTTTATTAATTGTTTTGGTATATAAGGCCAATGCAATTTACATCACGTGAGTGAGGGAATTACCAAATTGGGTTAGACAAGTGACAACCTTTGCAATGTCAGCCTCAGTATTTGTGGATAGGGAGTAACATCTAACATCCATGTAGAAAGCAATCCACGTACAGTAAGGGAAGAAGAGCTGCATTTGCTGAAAGGGGCAAAAAATCCCCTGATAAAAAATATTCTCCTCCATCTGTGTTACCTATGTATAGAAATTTCGTTCTTTTTCTTTTTTTCACGGAGTTCACAAAACAAGCACTTCACCCTACCAAATCCAGAAACTCAACCTGCAAAGCAATCCATGAGTAATTTGAAAAAAAAATTATTAAAATGAATCCACAAAGACATTAACATGTGGTCAAATCAGTAATAAATTAAATTAGGTAAAACTTTAAATTAGCATGAAAAGATCATATTATATGTTCTACAAAAAAAAAAAAAAAGTAAGAATAATAAATTAAATAATAATACTTAACAAATAATAAACATTCTGTTGATTAGTACTTTCAAGTTTCACATTGAACATTGATTTAACCAATCAAGCATATATCATAACACTCACACATACATACATATAGGGGTGGTAAACGGGCTCGGGCCGCCTCGCCCGCCAAACGGGACAGGATGGGAGTGGGCTGAGTCTTTCAAGCCCCCCTAACTATCAAATCCACCAATTAGCCTAGACTGAATTTTTTTATTTTATTTTTTAAATATGAATGATTGTAAGCGAAGTGGACAACCTGCCTCACCCGCTCCTGCCTCACCCCCTCAAATGGAGCGAGCGAGTTAAGTTTTCTAGCCCACCTTGAAAGAAGGGACGAGCCACTTTGCCACATCTATAGATATGTGTGTGTAAAACTTTGGAGAGAACAAGCAATTCTCATTCTTTGCTTATATACTAACAAAATATTTTCTGGTGAGTTAAAAAAAAGACTAAACCAAAACCAAAAAAAATTGATTTTATGGGTTGAACGCTCCAAATACAAAAAGAATTCATCAGTTTTTCTTTCTAATGGAATCCAATTTTGTAATCTATGATTGGAAATTCTCAAATGGCATCTTTCCTCACAAACGGGATTTCACTGAGAAGGCTCCATTTGGTTTGACAAATGATATGCATACACGTGGCAGTGAGGGATTATCAGTGGTGACTGCAGCCAATTCTGAAAATATCTCTTCATTTAAGGCTGTTTATTAGTATATTCACATATTGGAAGGTGGGGTTGCTGAGGGCAGGTGGTAGTGATATGTGCGTAGTTGTTCATAGCTTTATATTAAATGAGTGAAAATAAAGAGAGAAAGCAACTTGGGGGGCTTTGCCATTATCACTTCCCTGTCCTTATTCCTTCTATATTTCTCTCTCTAATAAACCAAAGTTCTGATCTTGATCCTCTTATTACCTCTCAAAACTCCATATCCCAGATCAAGCTTGCAGCTATGGACAGTAATGCCTCCCCCAAACTTGAGTCAGAAACATCTTCAGAGCTCAAAGCAGAAACTCAAGCATCCAAGAAAAGGTGGGTTAATGCTTGCAAGAAAAGGAAATTAGACAAAATATACAGTTCTAATATTTGATTTGGCTGTTATTCTAGTTTTGGTAAACTGCTGTTAACAAAGCCTTTTAATATATATATGATGTGCATGTCACAGGAAAATGGTTGAGAAAACAGTTGTTGCAGTGAGGATAGGAGAGAATGTTAGCAAGTTGAAGAATGAAGGGCTACCTTCTGATTTTTGGTCATGGAGGAAATATGGACAAAAACCAATCAAAGGGTCTCCATATCCAAGGTGTACATTCTTTCTACTAAATGACTAGAACAAATTAAAAAGGATCAATTTAGAGTGTCTTAGTTCTTGTTACTATTGATAGCATTATAGACAGATAGAATCAATTGGGTATTTTTTTACCCAACTTGATTCACTAAGCCCTGAGACCAGAGAATTGTCTCTCACAAACTATTTTGAAAAGCCAATTTCTGAATCAGCTTTTTTTTTTCATTCAAGAGGTATTAGAAAAGGCCGACCCAGTTCAAATACCCACTTCGTGAGTATATGGGGAAGGGAATACTCTTGTTAGTCTTTCCCCTACTTTTTGCAGAGAGACTGATTCGAACCCGCGACCTGACACACCACGGCAAGCAAGCTTACCGCTGAGCCAAGCCGGCCCTTCTTCGTTCAAGAGGATATTACTAAATTTTTTAAAACCAGGGTTTCTTTGCAAACTGCAAGATCTCAAAGGTTGCTCTTGCTACAATTATTATGCAGGGGCTATTACAGGTGCAGTACATCCAAGGGTTGTTCAGCTAAAAAACAAGTAGAGAGATGCAGAACAGATGCTTCAATGCTCATCATTACCTATACCTCTAACCATAACCATCCAGATCCTGCAACCTCAAATTCACCCCAACAACTAAAAGAATCAGAAACTGAAACCACCGAAGAATTCCCAGTTACCTCGAAGGAGGAAGACCAAGAACAGATAGAAGAACAAATGAATGATAAGTCCACTATGAGCAGTGATCAAGGTACAAAAGAAGAAAACTTTCGTTACTTGCAATCTCCAATACGCTGCTCCGAAGACATCATTATAGATCAAGAAGATCCTTTCAAACTAAACACGGAGAAAAGCCATGACAGAATAGATCTTCTCTTAGAGGAACAGCCCTTTTGTTATGCACAGCTCAAAAACTTCTCAGCATCTAAATCAGAAGAACTTGACTTTTTCGATGAGCTTGAGGAGCTACCCATGTCTTCATCTTTCTTACACTTTACTAGGAGCATTTTTTCCGATGAAAGGATTCCTGTTGCCCCTTCTTGATTCAAGTGTTTTTTTGGTGCTTGCCACCCAGAAGAATGTAACAATTGTATTGTTCATATATGTATAGTTTTTCGATTCCAAGTCCTTCTTTTCTGTACTTTATTTATATTCGAAACTGTTCCTGAAGAGTGGTTCACAAACATATAATTAATCACTTTGGGGTTGATTTCCCAAATTAATTTAAAAAAAAAAAAAACTATTTATCAAAAAAATATTTTTAAAAATTTGTTTACCTACATGTACTGCGACATCCCATGTGTGATATGTAGCGTCCTGTAAGTATAAGTGTATATGTACAAAATTATCCTAAACAAGTATATTGTTTTTGGGTAATATTTCTATCAGAGTAACATGATATAGAAAAGTATTCCTACTCACACATTGAATATTGTGTCAACATTTTTTTTGTTTTTTCATTTTTTTTTCATGATGGACCCCACCAAAGTTTGTTTGGGTAGGAAATTAATTTTGTATTATGTTACATAATATATGTATTTCCCATTGTTTTTTGGAATTTTTTTTTAAAACATTAATTTGAAAAAACAAACCCCTCTCTTTGACATGTGCAGAGATAGTGGAGGGACAAAATCCCATTCTCTTTGGAATCACCATAGGATGTACAATCTGGTGCAGATCATTTTCGAACTACAGCTACTGCAATTAAAGATCAATGGCTTGTAATTAATCATATATATATATATATATATATATATATATATATATATAGGGAAGTTATATTTATAAATTTTTTATTTACAAACTATATTAAGTATCACCGGTCATACTTTAATCAATAGTGTATGATCAGTTATACTTAGTGTAATTTATAAAAAAAAATTATAAACGGATATTTTTCCTATATTTATATATTATTATGTCAAAAAGTAATCTAGACCATAAAAATCCTTCCTACTTTATTTTAAAATCTAGAGCATCGTGATCCTCGCACGTGGAGTTGGAGTATGAACTTGGAAGCCAAACTGAGAACTGAGGAGTGGGGTGGAGTGTATTGTCGTTTAAAGGGGCCGACCCACTTCAAATACTCACTTCGTGAATGTCTAGGGAAGGGAATACTTTAGGCAGTCTCTTTCCCCTGTTTTTTGCAGAGAGGCTGATTCGAACCCGCGACCTGACACACCACGATAAGCAAGCTTACCGCTGAGCTAAGGGAGTGTATTGTCGTTTAATTGAACAAATTCTATTATAAAAGATAGCCCGAGGTTTGCACTCTGCTAAATGAGGTCTTCTTTTTCTTGGGTGCCTCATTTTGTATGGAAGAGAAAGTGTTACTTTCTTCTTGGCAGTTATGAGATGCT
>JAVKPL010006204.1:0-25714 GCA_032173675.1 Gastrolobium villosum
ACTAATTCTTTTCCCTGGTTCCAGAACTTCATCACTCCAAAAGGGTTGGCAATGACAACATTGATCAAGCAGAACTCCTTGTTTAACTTGTGTAGCTCTCATTCCTCTCTTTGGTTGATCCATGGAGCTTCCAAACAGTCTTTATCATCATAGGTAAAGATAACAAGGCTGGTCAACTGCAGCTGCTGATTTTAAACTTGAAGAATTCTTCATTGAGGAATCTTCCCTTTGGATTGACTGTGAAATATTTTCCTTTTCTAAGAAACTACGCAGCATCAGTCTCTTCTGGGCATAACTTGGTTGGGCTATTACTTCTAGTGAAGGCTTCAGGTGTTTTCTGCTGTAATGAGTACCATGTTTATGAACAGAGCCATACTTCTGCATGGCTTGTTATGATGTATCCAATATCCACAACCTCATAGGTTTTCCAGGGAGGCTGATCTCTCTTCTCATCTTCTCTCAAGTTGATGTTTTGCTCCTTCTTGGGTCCTTATGTCTTATTTCCCCACTTTGTGATTCCATCCTCACTGCATCACTTTCATCATGATCAAATTGAAAATTTTGTCTCATGGACAGACCAAAGGATCTGAACTTAATAGCATTTGGTCCTGGCAGAAACCATCTTTTGGTACAGAAAGCTGACATCTCCTAATGTCATCAACATAATCTACCATTTCTTCAGGATAGGAGGTAAACTTACTCTTTTCTGCATAAGATGCTAAAGCCATTCTTTTCCCCTTGATTTGCAGACTAGTATTTATAGAAGAAGTAGCTCAGGAAAGTCTACCTCTACTACTTTCTTTTGCAAAGGACAACTCAGGAATATACTGGGGATATTTGTCTAAGACACTTATGCAGTAGTATTAGTTAAGCTAGATTCAGGTAGAGAACAAGAGTCACTTGGTTTTGGGAATAATCTGACCAACATGACGTCATATCATCTCTTCACCTTAGAAGGGTGGACTTTATCCTTCATTTGTGTAAACTTATTTGGTAATATCACTTTCCACTTAGTCCATACCCTTTGTCTTCTTTCACCTTTACAAAAACATTCAACTTGAATTTAGTACTAGTAAACAAGAAGATTATAAATTCATTAATATTACATTGAAATTAAGTAAAAAAGATGATGGACTTGCATGGTTATTGTAGTATTGTATGGCTAAAACCTGTTGTTGGAGGCAGCTATCCCTAGCTATTTCATCCACAACTCTGTACTTCAGATCATCCGGTACATACTTCACTGACAGGTTCTCTTTTAACTATGATTTTGAAATTCCATGAATATGTATGGATCATTAACAAATATGGAATTGCATCAAATGCAAAACTATACTTTATTGGGATTAAAAAGAAAAAAACATGTTACCTGTTTGTTCACACATTTTGGTATAGCTCCACTGCTGTAGTTACAAACCTCTCACCATAATGCTGTCCAAATAGCTTCCTAATGACAGAGAGTTCAGGAAGATCCCCACAGACTGCCTAAAGCAAATAATATAAGGCTAGAAATTGCTTCCTTTATATCATTTGATAGTCCCTCATTTTGGAAAGTTAAACCATCAGAAATTTTGGAAAGGGCTAGGTGCTAATGTAATCTATTTAGGTAGAAATCTATTCATACTTGTGTCTTTGAGTATAGGATAGTCTGCGTGAGGTATAAATTCACAGAAGTATCTAACAATTCATATGCAGCAGCCAAGGTTTTCATCTTCTATGAGCTGCTCAACCTGAAATTTTGAGCAAAATCATTGGTAAGATTTGGGACTGCAGAGAAAATGATCAAACAGTAATGAGTTATGGTTAAAACAACCAGGGTGGACTTTATTGTCTACATGGTAATAAAATACATGATTATGATTTCAGACCTTTAAATTACTCTTTTGGTGGATGAAGTGGTTCTATATCATTCATCAATCAATATGAGTAATATTTATAATTACATCCGAGATTCAGGATAAGAGATTACAACAAGTAAATCCTATACAAATACTACCACTACACCAACTCTAATGAGGGTTTGAAGTATACACAAAAGCTACAAGGATCAAACATGCATACACAAGATACATACGTAATATACATACTATCAGTAGTAGAGATTTACAAGAAGAAATTAGCAAACTAGTACAAGATATACTAAACAGTTACAGTAGCATAAACTGTCCAACTTTGTTCATGAAAAAACATCTCCCAACAAAATCGATGGAAAGAAAAACCCCCCCTCTGACGAAAAATAGATATAAAGATAGTATGATATTCATACAAACCCGGTTAATAGCAGTTTCTTCATGGCCACTATGTATTAGCTCAGCCAAGTCTTTTCGCAGTTGCTTCACTATTGCATGCCTCTTGTTCTTGAGTATCCTGAGCCTGCACCTTGTTCTTTTGATAACCTTCTTACTGTAACACAATAAAGCCAAATAAAAAGTTAAACTTGAAGACATACATGATTGTTATGCAGAACAATCTCAAGTTTTCAATTTACATAATAGTATAGTTACCACTTTGAAGCTTTGGACCAACCGAAGAGTATGTCAAACATATCTAAAACTTGATAGCAGTGTCTGAATTCATCGGAGGTAAAGATAAAAACAAGCCTTAGAGTTGAAGCAAGATAAGGAAGCCAGAAAAATAAAAAATAAAAGATGGGAAGTTAGAAGTTGGACCTGATGAATATGCAGCTTGTTATGGACACAAAGAGAAGATGTAGTAATGAGCAAAAGGTGATGGAAGATCATGGAAGAGTAAACTGAAGCACCACTAATACAGTTTTGTGGTAAATAATCGAGACGAGAGTGGGTTGACTGGGAGAGAAGAAAGAAGGAGACACTTGTGGTCTCCTTGGAATAACTGTTCCACTCCACTACACCAGTTTTTGGGACACTTGTCACTTTTGCAAATTGATGTAAAATATGATAACCACCCTGTTGAAAAAAAGCATGTTATGGTTATGAAATTATCCTACTTCACATCCACTATAGTCATAACATATTAGATAAATTACAAGCTCGCTGCAATTTTGCACTCCAAGTTTCTAAATATACTCCTATTTACAATGATTAATTAATTTTTATTCCTTGTTAATTACTTCATAATACTAATAATTAGTATTTTGACATTTCCTAACATTAAAAATGTGATATACAAATTAATACTGATGTATATATGATAAATTACAAGCTCTACAAATCAAATTCTATGCTGCGGTTTAAATTACTTATAGTGATAGAATCATACTAATTTTTTTTTCTTGTTTTTTAACACAAAAGAATTGTGTTATGTTTGAAATTAAAAATGTGATACAAAGACTTGTACTGATATATAAACGATGAATATTCGTGTACAAATTCAAAATCCTATACTATCAACGGTTTAAATTGACTTATATCTAATCACCATTAGATCAGCATTTTCTCTTTTTTTTCAAAAACTTTTTAAAAGTTCTCTCTCTTTAATTCAAACACAAAAGAATTGTGTTATGTGTTGAAATTCGAATTGAGACAAAGATGTGTCCCTGATATATAAATATGTTCACCACAAACATAAGTCTTAAAAGTTAATGACATAATTAATACTTTAATTGATAATTAAAATTGGAATGTTGGGTTCATTGATGAAACACAGTCATCTCAGAAAAACAAGTAAGCACGCGCAGCAAACGTCCTGAAGTGGTACAGGGGAAGCGATTGGTATCATTGTACTGAACCTTAACAAACACGCACTGACACATAAAACCTTATTGTCTATTAGCCAATGACGTGTGTTGTCGGGTAGCAGTAAAAAATTTCTAGGCAAAAAATAAAATTATGCAATAGCAAATAATCATATGTGGAATCCACCCATTATAGAAGAAAATAAAAATAAATAAGTAATATGGAAATCAATATATGTCAACGTCAACATCAACATCACTTTTATCCCAAATTAATTGGGGTCGGTAGTAAATGAACCCACATGAAATATATGAAATCAATATATGTGAAAGAGAGAAAAATTCTATCCTGAGTATATTTTCCAAAAACCAAACATAGTGCTTCAAGAAACTAATGTATGGTTTGCGTGGTTGTTAGCGTTTTTGTCAAAGCAAAACAGATAACCAATTCAACCCACTTATTTTGCACTCCGTTGTACGAAAATCTAGGACGTTCACCAACTCATGTTACCGCATGCATCGGTCCAACACCAAAGTGGGGTCCTCATTTTGCTTATGCGTGCGGCCGTGGAGAGAATATTCGAAGATTTAAAAAATTAATAAAAAAAGAAAGAAAATAGACGAAAACACAAAGGATAATCATCATCTAACACAATCAATTTTTATTATTTTAATGTCATTGTCAAGTGACCAAAGTTAAAATGTACAATTATTAGTTCACAATGTGCGTATTTTTTAATCCCAGGCAGCATCTCATGGTGCATGTATGATGTTCTTAGGATGCACTTTAGGTGGTTGTTGTTAACTTGTTTTGCGTGAGAATCGTATATGTGCTATTCGTTTTGCGTTGGATTGTTCTGTTTTCTTCGTCGTTTACAATTTAGGGACTGAACAATTGGATAAGGAATAAAGTTAGGTTCAAACTTTATGGGTAAATTATTATTTCTTTCATTTAAATGCGAGAGGATTAGAGGGAGGCTTTTCTTTTTCTTTTTTTCTTTTTTTTGGTTACAATGGGGCTACGGAAGTATGAATTTATGATCTCTATCAAACTACATTAACCCTTCACTACTGGCCCATTAGCTCTGCACATCATCAAAGGTTACTCAAGATGTTACCCATGAAACACCCAAGCTAATTTATTCATTTAAATTCACCAAATTATATGGGACATGAGGCCTTAGTCTTAACTGACATAAATTATTCTGAAAATGTTTTTTTTTAGTAATTAAGAATGCTTCTGGATGGGTTTTTTTATGAAAGAAGTTACTTTTTTTCAAAAGTGAAATTTCAAAAAAAAAAAAAATCCTTTAGAGTTATTTTATACATTTGAATACGAACTTTATAAAAAAGCAGAATTAAAAAAAAAGGTAAAATAGTATTTTATTTTTTTAGAAGTCAATATGAGTCGCGGTCTGAATTGGATCGATTTTGAAAGCAAGAATCATCCGATCCAATCCCTTCGGTTTGATCATATAATCATCCATTTGGTTTAGATTTTTTTTTTTCAAATCCAATCCAATTTTTTTCGGTTTGGATTGGATCAGTTTTCAATTTTTTTGAAAAGATTAAAATTTATTTGATGATTATTGTGCAAATAACATTACTTTTGTATGTATTGGCTTTGTAATTTTTATTTTTTTTGAAATACAGAAGCATAGAAGCATCAGTAAATGATGGGTGTAGCCAGGTTTTTTCTTGGGTTTAGCTGATGGGTTAATGGGTCTTGAGTTTAGAATTTTTTGGGTTATGATTGGGAAAAAACCCAAGTAGATAGAGGAGAATTAATATATTGGATCAATTTTCACCAACCAAATCGAAAATCGATCCAATCCAATTAAAATTTGCGGATTTTTCTTCGATTTTCGATTAATTTGGTTATTAATTTTTCAGTTCGATTACCCCAGTTTGCATCAGCTGATGAACACCCTACAACTTAGGATTTCTCAAATAATTTTTTAAAATTTCAATTTTATCTCAACTCCACTCCATCTAATCCATCCCACTACCACTATTATCATCACTCACATATCTTTTTTAGTAATTTTATATGGGAAAAGATATATTTATTCTAGAAAATCAAAAGATCAGAGAAAGCATATTTGTGAATCTGAAATTCATTGAACTGAATGAGTCTTTACATGTGCAACTTTAATATATATGACTCTGATAAAATAAATGCTCTAACAGAAAAACTAGAAACGGTTCACTGGCACGTGGCCTCCTAACAAACTTAAAACAAGAATTACAATGAGGAGCTGTCATCGTTTCTATCATGATTAGTGTTCCTATCATGATTAGTTGTTGTATGCCATTTATTTTGAATTGGGTTGGTGTATGTATTGGGCTGTTGTTGAGTGGGCTGTTGATGAGTATGTTATAATACCCCCCGCAAGTGGGACTATGGAGGTTGAATAGGCCCAACTTGGTAATGGCTGGAACAAAGGACTTCAACGGCAAAGGTTTGGTGAAAACGTCAGCAGCTTGATCAGCAGAGGAGGCCGGAAGGAGGTGGATGAGACCTGAGCAAAGCTTTTCCCGAGTGACATGTTAGTCAATTTCAATGTGTTTGGAACGCTCATGAAAAGCGGGATTGTGAGCGAGATAAATGGCGGATTTGTTGTCGTAGTACACAAGCTGGTTTGGACCAAGGAATATAAAGGTCATGAAACAAATGCTGCAACCATTGAAGTCCACAAGTAAGGGAAGCTAAGGCTCTATACTCTGCTTCAGATGAGGAGCGTGAGACAGTAGAATGTTTCTTGGATCTCCAAGCAACCAAGGAAGAACCAATGAAAATGCAAAGACCATATACTGAACGTCTAGTATCAAGACACGATCCCCAGTCTGAATCATTGAATGCACGAACATGAATATCTCAATGAGCTGGAAAGAATAGACCAGCTGCTGGAGCTCCTTTCAGGTAACGTAACACACGAGTGGCAGCCGCTTCATGAACAGTGGTTGGATTAGAAATGTATTGACTCAGCTGCTGCACCACAAAAGAGAGATCAGGGCGAGTAGTGGTCAAATATAACAACCGTCCAATGAGACGACGATATGAGGTAGCATCAGAAAGAGGTGTCCCTTCATCGCGGCGAAGATGTGTGGAGGAATCCATGGGGGTAGCACATGGTTTTGCAGCAAGAAGACCTGAATCAGAAAGGATTTCCTGAGCATACTTGCGTTGGTTCACATGAATACCATTCTTGGAACGAGATACTTCAAGGCCTAGAAAATACCTCAAGGATCCTAAGTCTTTGATCCTGAATTTCTCATGAAAGAACTGTTTGACTCTCAGAATTTCACTGGCAGAATTGCCTGAGAGAACTATATCGTCGACATAGACTAAGAGGATGGTAAACTCATTGCCACGAGAAAGAGTGAACATTGAATGATCTGCTTGTGCTAGTGTGTAACCAAGTGATATAAGAGCAGAGGACAATTTGCTATACCATTGCCTACTTGCCTGACGAAGACGATAAAGAGATTTATTCAATCGGCAAACTTGATTTGGATTCACAAGATCCAATCCTGGTGGGGCTTCCATATAAACCTCTTCATGCAAGTCTCCATGGAGAAATGCATTATCAACATCTAGTAGTTCCAAAAGCCAGCCTTTTGCTGCAGCAAGTGCAAGTAGAACACGAAGGGAAGTTAATTTCGCTACTGGTGAGAAAGTATCCAGAAAGTCCACTCCCTCAAGTTGTGTAAAGCCTTTAGCAACCAATCTGGCTTTGTAGCGTTCTATCTCTCCATTGGACTTGTATTTGATCTTGTACACCCATTTGCAACCAATGGGTGTTTTATGAGAAGGTAGATCAACTACTGTCCAAGTGTTGTTGAGAGTTAAAGCAGATAATTCTTTCTCCATAGCCGATTTCTAGGCTGCACTCTTAATGACTTGTTTGTATGTGTGAGGTTCAACATTGGTAATAACATTGAGGCAGAAATTTTTGTAGAAAGCATTACAAGAATTATAATAAATGACTTGAGATAAAGAATGACGAGGGTATGAGGTGGAGAGGATACCTGATGATGAATGATTCTGTTGCTTGGAGGATAAGCTATAATGATAATCTTGGAGATACTTGGGAGGGTGACTGATACGAGAAGAACGACGAACAGCTGGGATGGCAGAGTGATCTGGTGTAGGTGATTCAGCAAGGTTAGGGGAGGGAATTGAATTGGGTTGGGATGATAAATGATCTATATATGGGATAGGACTATGTGGTGGTATAATGGTGGCTGAAGGGATTGCAGAAGATGGTGTGGAGCTTCGAATTGGTCCATCATCTGTGATAGGGTTATTGGGTTGAGTACTGATGGATGAAGGGACAGTAGTATAGGGTGTAAGGTTTGGAATTAGTGTATTAGAGAAAGTGGAGCTGTCATCATTGGGGAAAAGTTGGAAGTGGTCTCAATATGCATATAAGGCAGTGAGTTGTTGTCATGGTTGTGTGTCACAGATGTAGATGCAGGATGGGCAAAAGGCAGAATCTTCTCATAAAATACAACATTTCGTTAGAGAAAAAGTTCATTTGAAATAAGATCATACAACAGATATCCTTTTGTCCCTTCTCTATAACCCAGGAATACAGCTCTTCTTGCTCTTGGTGAAAACTTTGTACGGTTAGCTGATAGTGTGGATGCATAAGTAAGACACCCAAACACTCGTAGATGATTAAAAGTAGGGACATCACTGTGTAACTTTCATATGGGGACATATTGTGAAGGTTTGGTGTGCAAATGCGATTTATCAAATGAACTGCATGTGTAATGGCATAGCACCAAAGAGATCTTGGAAGTTGAGCTTGAAAATACAATGCACATGCAACATTCAAAATGTGTTGATGCTTGTGTTCTACAACCCCATTCTGTTGGGGTGTTTCGACACAAGTTCTTTGATGTAGTATTCCTTCTTTAGCATAGAAATCAACCATCAAGAATTCAGGTCCATTATCAGATCTCACTATTTTAACATGAGTGCCAAACTGGTTCTTAACAAGCATCACAAAGTGCTGTAAATGTTTGCGAGTTTCTACTTTGGTTTGCATAAGAAAAAGCCAAGAAAATCGAGAGAAATCATCTACAATAGTAAGGAAATACTTGTGTCCATGGATTGAATTAATAGAATGGAGGCCCCAAATATCAACATGGATCAATTGAAATGGTTGTACTGTTGTTGTGGTACTAGAATTGAAAGAAGGCTTATGCTGTTTAGCCAAATGAAAAACTTCACATGGACTAATATGAGCAGAGGAAAGAAAAGGGTATTTAGTCGACATGACTTGTAAAACATCTTCTGAAAGGTGCCCTAAACGTTGATGCCATAATATGGAGGCTTCCTTATTTTGTACTGTATTACAAAGGGAATGGTCAAGTTTGTAATGGTTATTGGTATTGGTATCACTGGATATCATATATAACCCATCCTTCCTTTTAGCAGAACCAATCATCATCTGGTAGCCTTGGTGTTTCTGTTGGATATGACAAAAAGAAGTGTCAAAAGTGAAAAAACAAGGAATGGTACTAAGTAACTTTGTAACAGATAAGAGATTAATATGAAATTCTGGAACAAAAAGAACTTCAGTAAGAACAAGTGAAGGTGAAATGATTGCTGTGCCGAGATTGTGGCTTTAATTGTGGAACCATTAGGAAGAGATATAGTGATGGGGTTAATAGTATGAAACAAAGAAAAATTTGACAAATGGAAGGTTATGTGGTCTGTAGCCCCAGTGTCAATCACCCAATCAAGACAGATTATACCTTATGGAGCTGTGTTCGTGTGTGAGAAGATAGCAGCATTTGTAGAATGTTGTGTATGCACTGCTTCTCCAGCATTAGGTTTCTGTAACAAATTTAGTATGTGTTGGTACTGATCTTGAATGGCAGCCATTGAAGAATTATCATGCTTTATAATACTTTCTCCTTGAGATTGAAAATTGGTGATTGCATTAGCAACTGATGTAGCACCCTTTCCTGCATTGTTTATGTACCCTGGTGGAAATCCATGAAGGACATAACAAAACTCAATAGTGTGATTATTTCTATTACAATGTGTACAAAATTTTGCAAAAATCTGTCCTCTTCCATTATTGTAGCGACCACGTCCTCTATTGCCTCTTCCATTATTGAAATAATTGTTCCTTCTTGATTGATCTCCTACTGCTGCAAGAGTTTGGTGATTGGTTGGGAAACTCAGATTATTTTCAGATTGCATTTGTCGCTCTTGTTGTATCACCAGAGAAAAAGCCTTTGCTACACTTGGCAATGAATTTATCAACATTATCTGTGACCTTACATGAGAGTATTGCTCATTAAGGCCACGAAGAAATCTCACAGTTTGGTCCTTTTCACGATATTCACGCATCTTTGCTATTGCCCCGCATGCACATGGAGCTATTGGAGTGGGAATTGGCTTCAAATTCTCCAACTCTTCCCATATTGTCTTCAACAGAGTGAAATACTCACTAACATTCTTATCACCTTGGCACAATTTATAAAAATCCTCTTGTAAATCACACATACGGAATACATCCGATTGAGAAAATCTGTGTTTCAAATCATGCCATGCATCTGAGGCCTTTTCAATCCATAATATGGACTGAGCAATATTCTGAGTAATGGATCTATGAATCCATCCAATGACTATGGTATAACATCGATCCCATGCTTCAAATGTAGGATCATCAATTGACGGTGGAGGAAGGTTTCCATTGATAAAACCAAGTTTATTTTTGGATTTCAAAGCCATTGTCATGGCTCGGCACCATGCATGATAGTTAGATCCATTCAGTGGAGGAATAACCAACACTTGAGATGGATTTTCACTTGCATGCAAGAAAAAAGATGAGAAGGATTCGTCAAGAACTCAGGAAGGGGAAATTGACTCACCAAAGGAGATTGATTCAATTGAGAAGTCTGATTCATCACCGGTGGTTGAGTCATCACAGGTGATTGATTCATTACAGGTGATTGTTCCATTGCAAGGAAGAAAAGAAAAATAGCATCCTAAGAAAAGAACCGAAAGAATTCGAAGCAGACTATCAGAGCTTAAGCTCTGATACCATTTAGAAAATCAAAGATCAGAGAAAGCATATTTGTGAATCTGAAACTCATTGAACTGAATGAGTCTTTACATGTGCAACTTTAATATATATGACTCTGATAAAATAAATGCTCTAACAGAAAAACTAGAAACGGTTCACTGGCATGTGGCCTCCTAACAAACTTAAAACAAGAATTACAATGAGGAGCTGTCATCGTTTCTATCATGATTAGTGTTTCTATCATGATTAGTTGTTGTATGCCATTTATTTTGAATTGGGTTGGTGTATGTATTGGGCTGTTGTTGAGTGGGCTATTGTTGAGTGGTCTGTTGATGAGTATGTTGTAATATTTATAACCAAAAAAATTTACCACCTGTACATCCAACCTAATCACCTAACGGATATAATTTATGGAAATTAATAATTAATTAATAAATACGACCCAATAATTTTCAATAAATTATAACCGTCAGATTGGCGGAAATCAACGGTGATTAGGTTATTTGTAAAGGTTGTAAAAAAATTTTGTGGTAAGTATGTCGTTCCCCATTTTATATATAAAAAAATGCTTTTTTTTTTGGAGATACAAAAAATGCTTATTAATTTTAGAGTAAATACCCTTTTTAGTCCCTGGCAATATCGACGAATGCCTTTTCAGTCCCTAGCAATAAAAAAGGGACAAATTGGTCCCTCAAATAACAAAAAAGGGACCACGTTGGTCCTTCTGTTAACTCCACTGTAACGGCCCATCTAACGGTGCCCATGTGGCACGTTAGTGTGCTGACGCGGCTTGGACGTTTGCCAACATGGAAGAAGAGACGACGGCGTTTTGTTGCAAATGGGTTGACAGCTTTCCAAATTTGCAAACGACATCGTTTCTTGCGATGAGAATGAACCTTGAAGATGAAATTCGCCCAAAATGCTCAATCAAACCCTAAACACCAAAATTCCCAAATTGATGAAATGAACCCTAAACAGAAATAATCCCCCAAATTCTTCGGACGTTACCCCAATGTATTTTTCCTTCAATGAATTGTAATGAGTACTCAGTACTCTTGTTTTCCTAATTAATGAAGAAGGATGTATTATATGGCATATTCTGTGTTGGTTGTAATCTGTCTGCATCATACATTTCTGCATACTTAGGCATGGAATGAAGGATGAACCCAAACCTCTTCCTCTGATGAACCCAAAAAGGTTATTGGCCTTCATCTGATGAACCCAAACCTCTTCCTCCAAAATTGAAAAGGCCAATTGGGCGTCCCAAGAAACACAGGAAGAATGACCCAACTGAAGAGCAAGGGCGCAGTACAAAGAAAGTGAAAAGGACATATCCATATAATGTGACAAGGACTGCATATAATGTGACTGATTTTATTTTTTTTGTAAATTGTGGCCATTATGTTTTTGGAGGCCTTACTTTTGTCATTTTTTTTTTTATGAACTCTGGCCATATTGTATTTAGAGGCTTTACTTTTGATTCCTGACAGTTGGCTTTATTTTGTAATGCATTACTAGACATCCATGTCTTGAAATTTAATGAAACTCAAATCATGTTCCAGCTATTATGTGTCAGTATTGCTTAGTGTCTTCTGGTATGATGTAGTTCTTGGACATCCATGTGTTCTGGTTTTGCAAATTTGACAGCATTGCTTATTTCTGATGTAATGCACTTCTGTTTTGTAAACTTGGACTGCATATAAAAGCAATCAAGTCATGTGCCTATTTTTCTCTGTTTAGGGACTAATAAAGGCCCCGTGCTTTTTGTCAGTGACCAAAAAGGTCACAGTGTAGTATCATAATCCAGCTAGTATGTTAGTGGATGATTCATGAATGTTTGCGTTCACCATTTTTTATGTTTTTAAACTGACATATCTATTTTTACTTCATGGACATCCATGTCTGACTTCTGTTTTAACAAATTGGACAACACTCCTGTTCTGTACATTCTGCACATCTGTTTTGCAAACTTGGAATGCATAGAAAAGCAATGAAGTCATGTGCCTATTTTTTCCTTGTTAGGGACCAATTAGGGCCCTATGATTTTTTCCAGGGACCAAAAAGGTCCTCGTGCAAATTGTCAGGGACCAAAATGGCCCTCTTGTTTTGGCATGATTGACAAAACTAATGTCCAACATGGAACTTCTGTAACAACAATATCTTGTTTTAGGCATCTGTATCTGTACATTCTGGTTTGTGATACCATGCAGCAATGTGACACATTCATTCCATGCCTAAGTATGCAATATTCCAAACTTAAACAAAAATAACATTGAGATGGCATTGAATACACAGAATACAACCAATGCAGCAATCTGACACATTCGTTCCATGCTTAAGTATGCAGAAATGTATGATGCAGACGGATTCCAGCCAACATAAAATAGGCCATATAATACATCCTTATTCATTAATTAGGAAAACAAGAGTACTGAGTACTCATTACAATTCATTGAAGGAAAAATACATTGGGGTAACGTCCGGAGAATTTGGGGGGTTATTTCTGTTTAGGGTTCATTTCATCAATTTGGGGGATTTTGGTGTTTAGGGTTCGATTGAGCATTTTGGGCGAATTTCATCTTCAGGGTTCATTCTCACTGCAAGAAACGACGTCGTTTGCAAATTTGGAAAGCTGTCAACCCATTTGCAACAAAACGTCGTCGTCTCTTCTTCCACGTTGGCAGATGTCCAAGCCGCGTCAGCACACTAACGTGCCACATGGGCACCGTTAGATGGGCCGTTACTGTAGAGTTAACAGAAGGATCAACGTGGCCCTTTTTTTGTTATTTCTGGGACCAATTTATCCTTTTTTTATTGCTAGGGACTGAAAGGGACTTCGTGAATATTGTCACGGACTAAAAAGGGTATTTACTCTTAATTTTAACATCCAAATAACTTTTTTATTTAAAAGTATTTTATGTATTCCATCCAAATATAAAATAGTTTTAACTTTTTAAAAAAACCATTCTAAATCAAGCAAGCTTTTAAAAAGATTTTTTTTTTTACCAAAAAAAAAGTTATTTTTTAAAAGCTCATCCAAACGAGCCATAAAAATTTAGAGGTGGTTAGACGCAAGTGTTCCACTACGGTAAGGAAAAACCCCCAATCTCTTTGAGAATTTCTGGGATTATAAATCACACCACCAATGAGGTTTTCTTTGAAAATGTTTTTAGATAAGGAAAACATTACATTTCCATCTCAAAAGTTATAGGTATAATCACAAATAGGGAAATATTTTTTATGGTCCAGGACCACCCAATAATCTGGTGCTCCCTCTCACAACATCAATTTTTTCTTTTCCTTTTTACCCTTGCTATTTTTTCTCTTTTTCACTTTTACCCTTCCATTTACACTAAGGGACCACGAAAAGAACGGTGGTCCCGAACCACAATAAATAATCTCCACAAATAGAAAGGGGGAAAAACCATTGAAAGGTTTTAAGGGAGGTGAGATAGAAAAATCCTATATTGATTTGAGTTTTAAGAGATACCACCTATCTCATGTGAAACCCATCTATAATTTTGCTTTCTGGAAAAATATTAAGAAAAATGAATGTGGACGATGTTTCAAGAATGAGTACTCACCTGAAAATAAACATGATTTTGAGACATATACATAATATAGACATAATGTGGGCCAAAAATCTGGATTATAGGTACTGGACTACAAATAGAAGTAGTAACTTAAATGAGATCAACGTTGATCTCAGATGTTGCAAATTTTAATGGTGTCGACTGTAATTCAGCCCTTTGAAACAGATTAACATAAGAAAACAATGTGTTTGCCTGTGCATATATGTTATTTATGTGTATGAGCACACGTTATGCTCTTAGTTGGCATTAGTCCTTGTTAATTGTCAGATTTCTGAAGGACCCTTGTTACATAAGTGACAATGAGCATGTTCAAAATGATTAATTAGCTGACAGGAAGAGAAATTGAGCATGGAAATAGATAACATACAAGTGAAATTTGATAAGGTCATCCAAATTCTTTGTTTTGTTAGAAGAGTGCTGATATGAAAAGTAGAACAAAGTAAATAAATAATTACTTGTAGAGTTCCTACTTTGCTTCTCAGACCTCATTTTTTATCATTTCTTTAAGAGTTTAGGACAATCGTTGTGACTAGTAACATACTTGAAACTTGTAAGTTAGTAATTAGCAAATTCAGCCAGGAATTGAGGCCCCTTAGAAAACTTATGATAATGAAATGAAAATCATAATGCGAACATTATTCAATAGAATGCATGGAAGAAGATATCCCCCACGCATTAAAACCAATTAGATTAAGAAAAAACTAATTTCCATATGGAATGAGCTAATCTAAATTCTACACATATATGCCACAAATGATATGGCATTTAAGATTACCTCAGGCTTGAAATGAAACTATAGAATTCTCATCCTACTTTTAATTCAAAGAAACACATTATCAAATACAGCTACAAATGTATTTCCTATGTTACACAAAGAACCCGTAGCAAAAACTCTAACATAAATTCCCATAATCAAAACCAGTAAGCCACACCAGCACCAATTTCCTCTGCCATCCTCTTCTTCAATATAGCCATTCAGAACTCGATTCCATAAGTGAAATCTTTCTTCTTAATATTAGGCCTTATGTTGGGTTGCAACTGATCGATAACCAATGTGCAATTTACATTAACCACAAATTTCCTCATATGAATGAGATCATCTATCACAAGCCTTATAGGAACCTTCACTGTTATTAACACAGGAATATCTCCATTCTTCTGGTCTTGCATAAATTGGTTTTGCTTTTCTGGGCCAAAATCACTCTCCCCCTTCAACACAACATTGACCATGGTTGTGTTCATCCCTTGTTGCAAGAAAGGAGGCATTTTCCCCCAGCCAAGTTCTGAGCCTGAATACATTAAGCTAACTGCATTATTTTCTCCATAATCCAAACCAATGTTTTTATTTGGATTTTCAGCTTTCACAACAACGGCAATTTCAGTGTAGACCTTATCTTTACTGATATCAAAAGCTTTGACATCAAGATTCTCAACATTGTAGGTAGGTACAGTGGGCTTAACTAAGTAATATAAACCTACAACAATGGCCACCAAGATGACAATGAAGATGAAGATGCAGCAAAAACAGCAACGGAAGCAACTCAAGAAGTAGCAGCAGCACCTTAGCAATCCACATCCACATCCTCTAGTGCCACGGTGAGAATGGTATGGAACTTTGCGTCCATAATAAGGAGGAGGCCCTCGATAGCTTTGGTTTTCTAACGAAACATATCCTTTAGGTACATAAGCTTCAGATGTCATGGTGAATAATGGTTGTGATAGTTTAATACCTCAGCTGCAGTGGATGATGATAATAACCCTTTGAGATTGCGGGCATTGTACATTCAACGACAAAGATGAAAAGAATGTGTTCTTTCTCCTCTCCTTGTCCAGGATCTTTTGGACAGAAAGTAGGTACTTTTTTCTGTTTGTTCGTTTAGAGAACCTTCCATTGGTTAATGATTTTGTTATGTATGTATGGACAAGGTTCTCTAACCAGGTTTTGTGGGGCTCAAACTGGTTTCCACAGTTTTTCTTCCACCCCTAAATTTAGGCATTGGTTAATTAAGGTTGCATTTACTTGCTGATCTTTTTTGCACCTAAGGTGCAGATTAAAAATTGGATATTTTAGTCTCATCCTTCCTCCGGTAGCGAAGCTCAATGCACTGCTGTTCCAATAAGGGACTAGCCTACAAGGACGTACCCCGAAGGCAAAGGTGGCTGAAGGAGGTTGAATGGGGATACCTCCGGGTTATACCAAAAAAAAAATTGGATATTTCATTTAGTTTACATGTATATAAGTAGGGTTCGTTTTTTCTAGATAACTTATTCATAGTGAGCCTAAAACGACATCGTTTTGAGGCGAAAATCAAAATATTTTTGTAATTATAATTTATTTCAGGATTATAATAGTCTTTTTAATTTAATTTTTTTAATTTTTCAACCCAAAACGACGTCGTTTTGAGAACGAATGTAAATAACTTATCTATATTCACTTTAGAAACATTAAAGCCATGTATTCTTTTTATTTTATTGGACATTCTATTTGTCTTTAGTTCAATATGATTAATTAAAGGAAAGGCTCCTATAAATCAAAAGAACACTAATTATAGTCACGAAGTTCTTAATTAGCTAGCTTAAAGAGAAATCATATATAAAAATGTGGTGAAAATACAAAATAGATGCAAGATTAAGCATTATATTATATACAGAATTAAAGGTACACATTTCCCTGCTTCCATTCCAGTTATGAACCACACAATAAGTAGTAAAAACTGGTTGCTTAATGGTCTTGGCAACCGTACACTCAAACAAAGGCACAGATTGAAAAGAGGGACATACACATCCAAAAACAAAGCCCAAAGCTGGCTCCAAATTAGTGGGTGGAGATAGCGGATTTGGATCTGAAAGAACCAGCAGTAGTTCGCATAAACTTGAAGACACAAGATACAAATTTGTTGAGCTTGAGAACTACCTTGTTTAGCTTAGGTGATTTGGGCTCAGCAGCAAAAGTATCAATGGAAGATAACTTGTAAGTTGTGAGGAAAATTCTCCTTTGCTTGGCTCTTCTGCGTCTATAGCTAATAGACTTGAGATTGAGAATCCTGTTCCTGCCACTGCCACTCAAAGCTTCATATCTGTATCTGCGGCTATAGGAGAGGGTGTTGTTGCGGATAAGGGTGGTCATGGTGCCTACAAACTCTGAATCTGACTCGGATACAAAACAAAACCTTTTTGATTCAGGTCTATGTTTGTCATCATTGTTTGGTGTCTCCTATTCGTATGTTGTCTTGTGCCGACCTTTTTGGATTGTTGGGTGTATACTTGTGCTGTAAAAGGTAGTTGACCATCATTTTCATTCTTTTTCTATCTTGGTGGGCGCATCTCTAATTATTCTTTTAGATTTAAAATATATTTTTATAATAATGCCATTGAATAAACTTAAAAAAATGTTAAATTTTAATGAATATTAAAAAAAAACTATTTTCAAAGTTTCTATTTTTTGAAAATTATTTAATGAGAAAAGTATTTATCTTTTCAAATGAAACAATTGTGTTTTACTTAATATTTAAATTTTTTTTTTTTATCAATAACCTTCCACTATCTTTCACCGTAATTTTTAAGAGTTTCTAATGTTACATAAGAATTGTTATATGATATTATGACTCAATTAGTTGTGACCCCACATTTATTAAAAATAAAAAAGTTATGCACACAAATTGAAGGGTTACAAGTTACAACATGAGAGCACATACAACATAAGAAGTATTTTTCCCAATTTTTTACTGTGTGACAAATTCTCTCACTATAAAATATAATTATTTTATTTAAAATGATATGATTGATTGTGTCCGTTATAAGGATAAATATTTTTTCTTAATTTTTTTATAATTTTTTTTAAAAAATACAAATAAACGAACATAAATATGTATCATATATGCATTATTATATTTTCTTCTATGTATACTTTTCTGAGTAGTTTAGAATCAGATGTGGCTATTAGATAGGATAAATAACAACTTAATAAGATTTATCAATACGATGTAAACTTTTTGTTGTAAAAATATTGGGAAAAGTATTTCTGATCGGATATAAAATTATCTCCGGTGAGACTAAAATGAAGTCATTTTAGGCTATAAAAATAAAAAATTATAATAATAAAGACTAATATAACCCTACAATAAATTAGAATTAGAAAAACACTTAGATTTTTGCCACAAAATAACATCGTTTTGGACTTACCGGAGATAATTTATATTCATTGGCTTGAGAAATCCTTTATCCAAAAATATTTGTAATAAATTTAGAGAAGAATATTTACCCTTTTAAAGGATATAACCTTGTGTCATTTTAGATTCTATCCGTTGATTTTCGTCAATCAATGGTTATAATTTAAGGTCAAATTTAATAGGCCAAAGTTATTATTAATTAATTAATGATTTTGACCCAATAAATTATAACCGTTAATTGACGAAAATCAACGGTTAAGATTTAAAATGACATAAGATTATATCATTTAAAAGGACAAATATTTTTCCCTAAAATTTAGGGTGGATTAACATTTTACTTTTGTATTAAGAGATAAAATTATCTCCAATAATCTAAAATGATATCGTTTTGAGATTTGAAACAAAATTATGAGGTATTTTAATAAAATTCATGATACAAAAAGAAAATAATTTTTTTTAAAATACTCTTACTTTTTTAAACCCCAAAATAACATACTTTTGAGGTTGCTGAATATAATTTTAGCTAAAAAACAGTTTTTCCGATTTACAATTGTGGAACATTTTATATACTTTTCAAAAGATGCGATTATAATAGTGTCAAAGTTATATAAATGTAAAATAGTACACAATGTTTCTTTGAAATAATAAAAAAAAAAAACCCTAAAAGTGAATATAAATACCTTCAATTGCATCCATTCTTATTGTTAAGAAAATTTCAAATACGGGACAATTTAAAATGAGATTACGTCTAATTTTAAGTCAAAAAGATAGTACCAAATTTTTAAATATAGACCGTTTGTTACAATGTTATTAAAACCAGACCGATCATTGACTCGGTCGAGCTACTGAGTTACTGATTCAACCAGTGGGTCGTTGGTTCAACTGCATGACCCGGTAATTATGTATAATTTTATAATTTAAATTAAAAAGTTATAAACATACTCAAATATCTATAAATATGATTAAAATTTTAAATATTTTAATATAAAAAATAATAAATCACATATTATTATCTAATAAAAGATCAAACAAAAATATAATAATCGTGATACGGGGGTGGGGTTCAGAAAATAACATCTCTAACTATAAATCAAATCTTTTTGCATAGTGCATAATTAAGATAATATTATTATTGTAAATACATAACTTATGTAAGTCAATAAGTAAAAAAATATTCAAATATCTCCATTATGATTTTTTTTTTAAATTGATTTTTTTTTTGTGATCGGGCCGGGTCACTGGTTTTTTATAAAAACCGGCCGGGTCGGATCGGGTCGCACCGGTTCTGATGCATGATCGGTCCGTTGCTTCAACCGGACCAATTTACCGGTTCCCGGGTCGGCCCAGTTGTATAACACTGGTTTGATATTTGTTTTACAAAACAGTTTTTAAACTTCAAAAACAAAAAAATTTATTTGATATTCAATGTTTTGTAAAAAAAAAAAATGAAAACAGGTTTTGGATCCACAAAACAAAGAAATTTGAAGCTTTCAAGACCCACTAAAAAATTACGTGATCCCTCTCACAAGATTTTTTTTTTTTTCCCTTCTTATCCATTTTCTCCCCTATTTATGAAAAAGAAGCACTGAATTTTGGATGCTCCGCAAGCGTCCAAATTTCTGTCCCACAAAACGTACATGCATATATGACTTTAGTAGTATTATTATACCTTTGACTATAACCAATAAAAAAAGTACTCGTTTCATTTAAAAATAATTATCATTCAAGATTTTTTTTTTTTTTTTTGGTAATCAATCATTAAAGATTTTAAACAAGGGTAAAAAAGTATTAAATATTTTTATTTTTACAAAATATAAATTCATTTGTTTATAGTATTTTCTCATTCCATTAATTTCTATTGGTTTCATTTAGTAAAAATATAAAAAAAAATTACAAATTTTAAAAAATGATCAATGTTTTTTAAAATAAATTAAAATTCTAAAAAGGTCAAAATTATGTCGAAACAAAAAAGTACTAAAAAAATCGACTTGTCTAAAATAATTTTAGGTAAACGAGCTAATATTTTTAAGAATCTTGACTATTGACCTCTGAAAACGACGTTTTATTTTATTTGTTTTCAGATTTATTCCTGACAGAAGTTTTTTTTTTATAATTAATAATTGTGTGTAATTTGAATATATATATATATATATTTTTTGATAACAGTAATTTGAATATTTTACTTATTTGTTTTATTGCAGATCATTTTGAGATTATCAAGCTCAATTGGTAGAGAAATAATGATATATTAAAGGGACTAGTGTTTATATTTTTAAAGAATATAAAATTGCGTTATTTTAGTTAAAATTATAGTATTTTATGGTGAGAGAAAAAGATACACAATAAGAATTAGGGAATAAAATTTCTGCTGTAACTATATAGATGTATCTACTGTGCACCTAAAGGACACCATTTCATAAAATTTTTCTTTCTTTCTAATTCAAATGAATTACATGTCGTGCTTCTGTCTTCGTTCACGTTCTTGGTTTCTTCGTAAACTATTGAAAAAGGGGTCGTATTTCATTTCTGCTACAGAGTACCATTGAATCTGCATCAACGTCGTATTTCCCTTAGTTGTTTACATGGAAAGCAATTCTTCATTTACCTACTCTAATCAATTTTCTACATACAAGTTTAATGACCTTACCAAATGTTCTCATAAAGGTCGCTTAAACGAGGCCAGTTCAATTGCGCAGGGTCTTATACACATAACTTCTTATAAAATAATGATAAATGTGAATTCAAGCTCAAGAGACCACGAAACAAAAAAATAAATAAAAATAAATCACAAACCTTGAGGAAGCAACCCAGTTGAAGAAGCTAAAGGTTCTTGGGATGCTTTTGTTGGGTATGTATGCTCCTTTGCACTAAGCCCAATGGCTTTAGTGAGAGCCCAAAGATCAAGTCTAACCCATGAAGATTAGGGTTAGTTGGATTGGGCAGGTATATATATATCATATTCTCCACTTGTGCCTCCTAGGGTTTCAGAAATCAGAAACAAAGAGGCAATGTTCATCATTTGAACGGTTGCCCACACAACTCCCTAATCCCCTTGAGTCATAGTCTGGAAGATCTGCCACAGTCCAGCATCAAGGGATTTGTTCGTTCTGCGGCGCTGAGGTGAGCAGTTCGTGAAGAGGAATCACATAAGGGAAATTCTACACGAGATCTGCACACCAAGAGGTAATCGTGAAACGAGGATGATTCGGTAAGCATACCAATGTACTAGGTCCTAAATCGCTTCCGCATAAATCCAATAGTTCCTACAATTGGTATCAGAGCCTTGGCTGTACATTGGTATGTGAATCTAGTTTCACTAATCATGTAATTAGTTTTGCTTCTTGAAATATGGCACCTAGGGTTCTAGGATTATGGTATGAATCCTGCGTGTATTTTATAATTCATTTTCATAAAAGTTTAAATTTTTATCGGTAAAAATGCTTTAATCCATGGTTAGGGTTTCTCGTGTATTCCTCGATCTGTAACAAGGAGGCTAATCCCATATGATTAGGTTTCCTCCTTGCTGTTTTTTCAATTTTTCGGAATTTTCGTGTATTTTTCAAGATTTTGTAAAAATTCAAGATCGAGAAACCGCGAGGAAGATGCGCAGTCAGCACTGTCGGAGACTTTTCGAGGACTTACCGATCTCAGAATGGGCCGATCTATATATGGTTGGAAAGAGGACGGAAAGACGAACGTAACGGTGGGTGGATCGCCGCCATCGGAGCCTACACGCTCCTCCACGCGCCTCCACAAGATGGTGAGAGTGGCCGCCACTCTCCGGCAAAGAAAGGGAGAGTGTGGGAGCGTCCGGCCACCTTTTTGGGTGGTTCCAGCGGCGGTGCACTCGTTTCTATGTGGAGGTCCTTCCCCTGGAGTTTCGGCTTGATTTGACTTCGGGTGACGGCGCAACAGACCTGACGGCTAGGGTTCCTCTTTCGCATCCTAGGGTTTCTCGCTAAAGGATTGGGTCTTTGGGCTTTTGGGCCTATGGAAACCCTAAAGGGGCTTGAGACAGATACTATGGGCTAGGCGAAAGTTGAATTCCAAAGTTGTAACATTTTTTTTATTTTTGTTATATTCTTTAAAATAGGAATGCCATGGATTAAAGTAATTATATTTTATTATTTAATGCTTTTATTGATTGGTATGAATTATATGATCAATAACATGCTTTAATTGCCATAACATGCCATATAGAATAGGTGGTGCCATATTGTTGCATAACTTGTATGACTACATGAGCATAATAGCTATTATCTCTCAACGACTAGTATGATAGTTATTATGGGATTATTTTGATTTTAAATTATCCTCAAAAATTAATTAATAATTATTATGATTTTTATTAAAAATCTAGATTAATAATGGAATTGATTAATTTTGGGTAATTAACATCAAGACAAATAATCGTTATGGAAATTATTTTGATTTCAAATCATTCTCATAAATGATAATTATTATGATTGTTGCAATCTAGATTAATAATTAAATCAGCTATTTGGATGATTTAAATCTAGCAAAATAATTAAAGTAAATTTCCTAAGAGAATTGTTTATTTTGCAAGTAATCTGTGGGTTTTCTGAAATGGTCATGGAATAACACACGTTGCATACAGCATTCATGTATCATGATTGTGTGGGACCTTAATGATTTCAGGACCTTAATGATTTCAAAATTCAGATAAGCTAAGTGATGCACGTTCATCGGCGTTCTTGCTTACATAGTTTTTGAAATCAAACAAAGGATACTCTCAATTAAATAATTCTTGGAAATTGGAAAATAATGCTTATGTTGAATGGAAGGAGATTTAAATTAAGAAATTAATTTAACCTTCAAGCGCAATATAGGACCATTAATAAAATAATCATGTGAAGCCCCATCGGATAAGCATGATTGGATTTTATTAGATTGGACCTGAATAATTATGGGAGGAGATTTAAATTAAGAAATTAATTTAACCTCCAGGCGCATTGTGGGTCTATCAATAAAATAATCATGTGAAGCCCCAACGGATAAGCATGATTGAATTTTATTGGGTCTTAATAATTTCAAAATTTTAATAAAGTGTTGTACGACCCATCGTCGATAATACTAAGTTATTAAAGATGATTTTGAAATTAAACAATAAATTCGACTTGCTTATGAAAATTCTCAAATAAAAATGTTGAATGGGTGAAGGTTTTAAAAATTAAATTAATTTTAAAACCTGCGGGCTCCATTTGTGGGTTTATTAGTGAAATGGTTATCGCTGAAGCCCCATCGGATAAGGATAATCAGATTTCACTAGATTAAATCTTAATAATTTCAAAATTTTAGTAAAGTATTGTACGGCCCATCGTCGGCAATGCTTAGACACTAAGGATAATTTTGAAATTAAACAATGGTTAATTACATTCAATTTTGGTAAAATTGTTAACCCTCCCATCGAGGCTCTGGCAATGGCACTGAAGGCCCAAATAACAATTTTAGTTTTTACAAGTGACTTGCCCATCGTAAGCCTTGTAAAGATAAACTAAAGGATTGTTAACAATAAACAAGAGTAGTTATGAGAATCTACTTGTACTTCGTTTGTTTGTTGCATTTTTGTTTGTAATTGTGTGCTTTATATGTTTTTTCAGAAAATATCTTATAAATGATTTTGAGTCAATAACCTCTAGATGGTACCAACTATGAATAAGTGAAAAGCAAATTTTTGATATTGTTCTAAAACATGGAAAGCTAAAATTTGTCCTGACAATGCGAGGGCCATAGCAACCTGCAGAGGATGCGTCTAAGGAAACTAAGATGCATTTCTCAGATTGGGAAAGGGCAGATATGGTAGTTCCCTGCTATATTATTGTCATTTTTCCCAAATACTTGCAGAAGCAAGTATACATGATTAAGAGTGGAGTAGAAATGCTTCAGACTCTTAATGACATGTTTGCTGCGTCTAGCAGCTCTGCTAGACAGAATGCAGTCGGTGCAAATTTTTGCTAAGAGTCTTGTTAAATCCAAAGGGAAACCCAAGGGTGGTAACAAGAACAAAACGACTTGGTTATCAGTTGTCAAACTAGTTGCTATGCAGAAGCCGCAAGGCAAGTTCTTCAAGTGCAGACTGAAGGGACACTGAAAGAAAAATTGCCCAGAGGTGATGAAAAGAACCAGACATGGGCATATCAAGGCCTGATCAGTGACTGAATTATTGATTCAGGAATCACTGATTATGTTTGTTACTCTTTGCGGTAGTTCAAACATGGCATACCTGTCAGTAATGGACATAGATATTTTAAGCTTAAAAATGGGAACTTGTGTCTGCTTTTGCAGTAGGACAAGTTATTTATAAGACTATGGTTTTGAGTGACTGTTTATTTGTTCCAGATTTAAAGAGGAATTCAATTATTGTTAGTTGTTTTGATTAAAACATGGGTTGACAATGCAATTGATTCCTCAGTTACATTTCGAAGTTCATCTTCGTCTTGTTTATTCTGGTACATTGTTTAAATAGTCTTTATTACCTTTGTCCTATACCCCCCTAAATTTTTTGTGTTGAATGGAAAGGATGACGAACAAGGATTTTCACCAAAGAAATAAAAGTTTCAAATGAAACATATCTTTGGCTTTTGTGATTGAGTCACATTATCTCAAGTAGGAAACATGTTTTAGTTAAAAGAGAGACTGAAAGTTCAAGAATCTTTTAACTAACAGTTACATGTTAGTCCTATTTGGAAGGTAAAATGACCAAGCAATCCTACAAGGGCCAAAAAGGTTTTCGTAACTATTCAACTGGAACTGGTTCATACTAATGTATGTGGACCAATTAGCGTTCAGACCAGAAGAGGTGATGAGTACTTCATTATATGAATGTTTTCTCTGGATTTGGACAGATGAACCTAGTGCGCCATAAGTCTAAAGCTTTTGGAAAATCTCAAGAGTTTTAAGTTTGAGGCATAAAAGCATTTAGGAGTTCAAATCAAAACACTTTAGTCTACTAAAGTGTTTGGCTACCTGTCTGGTAAGTTCAGGTCTTACCTGATTTAAGAGGGGATAGTTTTCTTAACTGTCAACTCTAGGAATGCATTAGTTGAATGATGTTGCAGTATGCAAAATTCAAACATTTCTAGATTTGGTGCAAATCATGTTCAGTTATTCATCTTTGCCAATGTTGTTCAAGGGAGATGCTTAGGAGAAGGAAATGTATCTTCTAAACTTGGTACCATCAAAGTTTATTGTAATGACACCTAAAGAATTGTGGATAGGGTGCAA
>JAVKPL010006205.1:0-26043 GCA_032173675.1 Gastrolobium villosum
ACCCTCTCTTAACTTTAGGTTGACAACTCTTTGTCACTTAATGGTGCATCTCATGCAACCAACCTAGCACCATTACCTTAAGCACATAAGTCCGGCTGTGCCTGCAACTTATGTCTTAGTTAAGCATTAAACCAGCACCCTAAGTGTCTTACACTTCAAACACTACTCTAGCCCAACGAAATAGTGGGTCCCAACTGAGTTGTGGAGCACCACTACATAGAAGAGTCTTGAGTAGCATTGGTGGTGGGAGATAATCATATGCTTAATTATTTATTCCTTTTAAGGGTTCCTTTTATCTTGGGGTTAATTAGGTCCCATCAAACGTGTAAGAACCCGCACCGCTAATTAAGGTAATTAGTGAATTAATTATGATAATTAGGAAATGATTCCATAATTGACCCTAATAATTATTAATGGGCTTAGATAATTATATTGAGTGAGTAAAAATGCTGAAAGTCGCTTTTCGGAAGAAAAGCGCAGATACCGGTTCTGCTACTCGGTATAAATGCGTACCGGAAAAGTATCCCGGAAAATTATAACGAATGCATGATAATTACTAGAATATTATGTAGGACTTGTAAATCAAGTTTCAAGTCAAAATGACGTAATCTGATGCCAGAACTGATACTGGCTATGGAAAAACGCGTACCGGAAAGGTGCTCCGAAAAATAAAATAAAAATATGACAAATCTTAGAAAAATGCGTAGGTCTAGAATCCGAAGTTTGGGATCAAGATCTTTTACTTTGCGATTAAGGCGAATACTGTGCGATTAGTGGCTTGTGCCTATAAATAGGCACATTAGCACAAAACCCTAGGCCATATTCATACTCCTACGTAGAGGGAATTTTGTGGCTGCAGCTGCCACCCTTCTCCTTCTTCTTCTTCTTCTTCTTCTTCTTCTTCTTCTTCTTCTTCTTCATTCTTTTGCCAAGTGATCACCTTTCATGCTTGTTTAAACACTTGTGAAGGTGAGAGTAAACCTTGGGGCTGCATTGTGGCCATCATTCTGAGTTGAGAGGTAGTTAGTGAGCATGAGTTTGAAGCTTTAGTAATGGCTACTTTGTGGTAGTCATTGTGAGCTTCAAAGTGCCTTCTTGTGGTGCAAGAACCCACCTTGAAGTGCCATTTTCGTGCTCCTACTTAGGCTGAGTGTGAGGAACCTTGGGAGAGCTCCAAGAGCACAACTTGCCTCTGTTTTGAACCTTGGTAAGTTACCTCACTATGATCATGAGTCTATGATACTTAAAGTTGATGTCTTGGCCATGTTTAATGAGTAAACAAGAGGGTATAATGTATATGAACCTAAAATGGATTAAAGATGCATGCTTTAACGTGTACATGTGATAAAAGAGGGATCTTTGGGATGGATACTCACGAAATGCAGAAACTGCATTCTGTCGTGAGATATCCGGATATTTGTCGAACAGATATCCGGATATCAGTATCCGGATATGGTATCCGGATATTGATATCCGGATATGGGATCTGGGTATCCGGATATGACATATCCGGATATGTCCAGTGTGATATCCGGATATGACATATCCGGATATGCCCCTTCTGATATCCGGATATCCTGGGTTCTGCGCAGACAGTAGCTGTACTGTATGAACAGTAAGCTACTGGGTGTGTGTGGACCCAAGTTTAAGGAAGTTGAACTTCTGTAATAAATGAACTAAGTCAGAATCACATGATTAAGGACTTATGGCTTTAATGGAAGCCTTAAGACGTAAAACGTAAAGGAAGGGCGTAGTCTTTAAGTTGTATGCATGTGATGCATTTATATTGACTTGTTATTGGTCCATATCAGATTGTGATACTGCTGTTTGTGGACTAGTGAGTGGTTGGACTCTTGGCTTGGATAGCTAGCTTGCAAGGTAAGCTTTCGTGTCCTCGGTTTAGCCATTTTGATGTTCCACCATGTCCCATGGGGTTGGGTTTATGCATGCTGTGTTACGTGCTTTGATTATTTTGGAAATGCTGTTGAATTGTTTATATGTAATGAGCTATTATGATATGCATGTGGTGTCCACCTAGACGGCAATCCTGAGTATGTAGTACATACAAGATGGAGAAGCATGTGGGTGAGGTGCAGGTAGTATCCATGTACTCATGTAGGCATAGACGTATTCCTACATTTCTCTGGCCAGTAGATTTGAAAGCACACATGACATGATTAATTGCTGCATCGCATGATTTTAGAACTTATACTGTAATACTGTTTTTAGAACTTATATTACACATGTAAGTGAGCTTGGGGTGGAGACTCCTTGAGGACCCCTTGTCTTACTGAGATTTCTTGTTAGAGATCTCACCCCACGTTTGGGGACGCTTATTTCAGGATTAGGTAATGTTGAGGGCTCAGGTGGCAGGAGGCCAGAGCTGAGCTGATATTCTGATGTGCTGTCTTGCTGGATTGACTGCTGTTATATTTCCGCTTATTTATATTTTCTGCTTTGTTTATGTTAAGTTTATGTTGAGACTATATGTGGGCATTGTTGCCTTATTTGGTGAGCATGGGGTTTATCCATGCCACATGGTTGATTATGTCTTTTAATTCGCTGTTGTAATTAATGTATCAGGATTTTGACCCAGGCTGCGTTTTGTAGACCTGCGGTTCTAGATACACACATAGTTATGTACGAGGTATTCAGTTAGTTGTCTTGCAATTTACATACAGGCAGTATTTTTATGAAAATGATTAAGTAATCAAGTTGGCTAAGTTAATGACGTCATAATTGAAATAAAGAAAAAGTTATTCCGCATTTTAATTAAGCGTGGCTTAATACGATAGTGTGTTAACAATCCGGGTTAACACGGGCTGTTACAAAACGCATATTGTAAGTTATCATGCTAGTCGTTACCTATGTCAAACATCTATCGGTATACACTAGTCGTTATTGGACAAACATAATAACCATACAAACGCGATTTGCCCAATTTATGCATACTAGACGTTCTAATCATACATACATATAAACAGTTTATATTGAGATAGCCATGGTGCTCGCGCTTTTGTCCTTTTTGCTTCTTTAAGCAACGGCCGCTTGTCGTCTATACGCCACTAGCCTATTTCTCTAATTACAAATAATTAAAGAAACTCCATAACACTTTGGAGGAACAAAATTACAAAATTTAAATTACAAATATACTTGTAAATTAAAATGCGCGATTACATATAAATTTAAAATTCAAAAAAATTCAAATCCGGGCACCATGACCATCCCCTTCCTGTTTGTACCTGAAAAGTTCAAAACTTGCAAACACAAACATTATATTATCACATAACATTTTCACATGTATTTTGACATTTAACATTTAAACATCGAAATAACATCAAGATTCATAATCTTAAATTTCTCATTGGCCGAATTTAAAAACAATTTCAATTCAAATTTTGTTAATTCTTTCTTAAAGAAAACAAAATTAAACCATGCATGTAGCCATATATCCCTACATGGCCGAATCATATAGGTAACTATATGATAAATTTTTCACAAACTTTCATGCATATAAACATGACACAATTCATGGAGAAAAATAAGAAATCATTCAAGGTACTCTTAGTACCCTCCATGGCCGAATCTACCCTTTCAAAAAGGGTGTTCCTTTTAGAACTTTCATAAAGAAAAGAAACTAAACCATGATGCATAATGTTTTATGAACACATAATCAAATTTTCATGTTCATAAAAACAAAAACTTTAACACTTTAAAGGATTTGTGATTCAAAATCCACATGCAGAATTTAAACTTTAACCCTTTAAAGATTTTTGACCGTGAAAGACTCTTTTCACAAACAAGGTACCATCACCCGTCGATGGTAAAGCAACCGGGCTCTGATACCACTTGAAAGTAAACTGGCCTTTGAAGGCCGATGCATGTAAGGTGTAAAACAAAAATTTTACTGCGGAACATACATGCACTCATAGATTCATGCTTTAAGACAGCATGATGTTACCTTGTTTTGGCCTGATCAGTCAGGGAGATTAGATGTCAGGCTTGAAGGGTTCAAACCCTCTAATGGTGATCCACACCACCGTTCGTCTATGATGCAAGAACTCTTTCTTGAAAGCCACCAGATGAACACCACAATGAGGCTTGCTATGCGCACAAGTGGTGAGGGTGGAGGCTAGGTATCCTGTTTGGAAAGGTGTACTGAGCTACCCTACAGAATGGTGCATAGAGGAGGAGAGTTGGCTTGGTTTTCCAATGAAACCTAAGGTGAGGAACATGTCTATTTATGCGCACCCTTTGGAGAGGAGGAGGGAATTCATTCATTCAAAATGAAAAACAAACTTTCAAATTTCTTTGAAAGTTGTGCATGAAACAGTGTGATAAGGTGGAGCTGTTGCAAAACAAACTTTGCCAACAACCTCCAATCTTATCCACATGAATTTAAATTCAAATTAATTTAAACTTAAATTCATAAACTATCATATAGTATATAGTTTTCATGCGCATAATTCAGCCCTATAAAGGGTCCAAATACATTGAGCAGTTGCATTCAAAATTTGAATCAACTTACCCACTGATTCCCTCAACCACCAAATCTGAATGGAGGTTTGTTTTAAGTGATAAGATAACACTCTTATCACTTAAAAGTGGCGCACCAAACAGCCTAGGGAGAGCCTCCAAAAATGCTTCTTCATCCAAGGAATATGCTCCAATAAGATCCTGTCTTATCCTTTTGTTATGAAACAATTTTTCAAAACCAATTCAAATTCGAATTCAAACACTTGAATTCAAACGTTCAAACATTCAAATTCAAAATTCAAAATTCAAAATTTCAAATTTCAAATTCAAAATTCGAATTTCAAAATTCAAATTTCAAATTTCAAATTTCAAATTCAAAATTCGAATTTCGAAATTCAAATTCTAAATTCAAATTTCAAAATTCAAATTTCAAATTCAAAATTCGAAATTCAAATATTTGATTATTAATTTAACTAATTAAATTAATTAGTAATGGCTTGGACTATCCAAGCCCATTACTAAACTCCATGCACCACCCACCCATTTAGGTGGGCTTCCAAACAGCTTCTTGGGCTAATAACATTATTAGGCCCAATACCTTTAAAGCTAGTCCATCATAACTACAAGATGTTAGTGTGTGACCCATTAGGTCCAACTTAGCTACTGACATAACTGGGCTTGGGCCCAACAAGCCCGCAACCCAATTAATGACAACACAGAGCACTAGCAATGCTTTGTTGCCCCAGAACTAGTCAGATTAATGACTTGATCATCCTATTGCACATATTTGGTTACCGTATGTATTTCCCTTCGTCTCGGTTATCTTCCCATTAACCTAGGGTAAGGAAATGTATCAACCCCTGCGGTTTAGGGTAAGCTTTATTCGAAATAGGGAATCTTCAATTTACTGACTCTAAAGGCAGATCATCTCATGATCTCTTTTACTATGCATAGATTCCCGAGTCCCTGTAAATGTCATCCCGATTTCTCCTGTTTACAGATAACCTAATCTCTCACAGAGATTTGACGAATTCCTTCAGCTTATTACCCTAGCCCTGTGCCCTTTAAGGACACGCCCAACAGTATACCTATGAGTCTCCATGTTTCAGGCAGACGAGGTATACAATCAAAACATGCCTTCAAGAACACAGTCTCGGTAATAACTTCTGGTCTAAGGAAAGACACACCCAAACATAAAGAGATTACTCTAATGACACTATCTGTGAGATTTCCTCATAGAGTCTCTTTTTGGGTCTGTTCAGTGCGAGCTATACTCTTATAGGTCCACCCACGACTTTAGCTAAGATATCTCCATATCTGCAGCTCATGAGGTCTTTACCTTGTATCCATATACAAGTAGATAAGTCGTACTAGTCTTTACTCGAGATCACTGATCCCCAAACTCAGTGTCTCTTGACTAGGAACATATAATTAGGAATAGACATGCAATATCCTTGAATCCTCATGATCGTGATCTCATCACAGATACTCAAGAGATACATGTTCTATTCCAAGGGGTTTATCCAGTTCATTCATATAATATTAACAGTAATATCAAGACACAATATGAAACTGAATAAATAGTGCTTACATTTATTTGCGACAAATAAAGTTCTACATCTAGTGTCCTTTATTTAATCAAAAGATTGTCTCTAGGACACCCATATGCTAACATAAACCTCCCTATTTAATCGATTAAATCTCCCATACATAAGGTTGTTCTTCTGATAAAGAGGAAGATCTAATCGATTAAGTTGAAGATTTAATCGATTAAATTTTCATTTGACCATTTAATCGATTAAATATTCAATTTAATTGATTAAAGAGAGCCAGATTGGTAGATAGTTCTGAGTAAGGGGCAAAATGATTATTAAATAATTAATGAGGGGCAGAAGGGTGAAAAAGCCAAACTTCTATGCTACCAAAAACTTTTTTAATTCTGTGTAATTCGTAGAAACTTTTACTACTTGTCACAGGTCAAACTTTTGATTGTTTTTCACTCTATAACATTTTTTTTGGTCATGGACGCATATATGAGGCTTATCTATTGACAAACCCAATAAGGGGTAATCCAAAATATTAATCAAACACAATTAAGAAAGGATATCCATCGAGATATCTATCCTAATACGACAGCATGACATATGGACTTGGGCCATCATCAGAAACACTGAAGGTCCAGATACGTATGCTCTCTCTCTCTCTTATTGTTGTACTGTCACTGTGCACACACACACCCCTTTAGCAAAGCCGTTTATTGTTCTTCTGTGCTCAATAATCTGCTTGATTCAAGGGCATCTAATCCATAGATACCTTGGAAAGGCCACCTAGATCCAAAAGTAATCTACTAGCCCACTAGGCTATATATCTATGTCTCTAAGACAGAACATTGGCGTCGTCGGTGGGGATGCGTTAAACTCATTATTCCCACGATCATGACCAACAATGGCGGTTCGTACAAGAAGTAACAGCCAACAACCTCCGCATCCACATCTTCCATTGGATCTTGTATTAGAATAGGTAAATTAGCCTCAAAATCAACTAGAAAATGAGGTTGACTACGATGTAGTTCATGTGAGTGATGACGTCTCGGACACTGTGACACGAGCTGTTGAACTTGAGCAAATTAATTAAATCAGGTTTATAAAAATTTTGTAGTAAAGCGTCAACCTGCGTCATCTCTCAAGGAGTTTGTAAGAAACTTAATCGCTCAGTTATAAAAATAAGAATAAAAATAGAAAAAAAAATGGAAACCAAATGAAAATGGAATCTAAATGAAATAAAAACTAAAAGAAATAAGAACTAAATAAAAATGGGAATCAAATGAAAACGGAAACCAAATAAAAATGGGAACTAAATAAAAGTGAAACTAAGGAGAAACGGAAACTAAAGAAAAATGGAAACAAAAGAAATATGGAAACTAAAAAGGTGGGTTTTAATATGATTGTTATAAGAACCCGCACCGTTAAATAATGAAATTAATTAATTAAATATGAGAATTAGGAAATAATTCCATAATTGACCCTAATAATTATGAAAATGATTAAATAATTATGGTAAGTGATTGAGAATGTTGAAAGTCGCTTTTCGAATGAAAAGTGCAGATACAGGATCTGCTCCTCGGTATAAATGCGTACTGATAAAGTATCCCGAAAAATTATATTAATTGCATGAATATTCCTAGAATAATATATAGGACTTGTAAAACAAGTTTCAAGTCAAAATAATGAGAACTGATGTCAGAATTGATACTGGCTATGGAGAAGCACGTACCGAAAAAGTGCTACGAAAAATAAAATAAAAATATGACAAATCTTAAAAAATGAGTAGGTTCAGAATCCTGAATTTGGGATTAAAATGCTAAGCGTAGCAATTAGCGCTAATACAGTGCGATTAAAATTGATACCCTTTTAAATATGAGGGCACATGTTCACTCTGAAGTTGGTTGCCTTCCAAGTTTGTCACCTTCTCTTCTCCTCCATTTTTGTGAGCCTTGTGACCATTTTTCTTCCATTTCTCTTCATAAAATACCTTGTGTGGGTGAGAGGAATCATTGTGAGTGTGAGAGGAGCACAATTTCTGAGTGTTGGTGGCTGTGGTGAGTGAGTGTGGGGGTTGTGCTCTTGGGTTGTGGTGTTGGAGCCCTTATCTTGGTTGTTGGAGCTCAAAGTGTTGAACTTTGTGAAGAAAGGGTCAACCTTGCTACTCATTTTCTTAGCCTTGTGAAGTCTGAACCTGAGGAGTTGTTGTGTGAGCTCCAAGAGCCATTGTTGCTCTATTTTAAGCTTGGGTAAGCTTCACCACACTTGATCTTGAGTTTTTAAGGGTTAAAAGTAGAGTCTTGGTATGTTTAATGAGGTGTTTAAGTAACCAATCAGTATATGAACCTAAATGGACTTAAAGATGCATGCTTTAACGTTTAGAATTGTTAAAAATGGAACCTTGGGGGTGATATCTCGCGAAATGCAGAAACTGCATTCTGTCGCGAAATATCCGGATATATATCCGGATATGGGGTCTTCGGATATCCGAATATGGATATCCGGATTGCCCCCGGCATATATCCGGATATTCTGGGTTTCCAAGAACAGTAACGGTACTGTTCATACAGAATGCTATTTTGGGTTGGTGGACCCAAGATTAGTTAAGGTGGACTTCTGTAATAATTAACTTCTACAATAATAGTCTTATGTTATATGCTTGTAGAGTCTGATTATTGACGTTGTTGTTGGTCCTAAAGAGATTGTGATTCTGCTGTGTCTGGACTTTGAACTGATTGGACTCTTGGCTTGGATAGTTAGCTTGCAAGGTAAGCTTTCGTGTCCTCGGTTTTGCCATTGTATGATTCCACCATACCCCATGGTGGAATGGTTTATATGCATGCTGTGTTTACATGTTTTTATACTTGAAATGCTTCTGAGTTGATATGTGCAATGGCTTATAATATATATGTGTTGTTCCACTTAGACGGTAAGCCTAAGTATGTGGCGTCATACAAGATGGTGAGACCGTGGGTGGATGCAAGTGGCGTCTTGCACTAATTGTTGGAGATAGACGTATATCATGCATTTCTCTGGCCAGTATAATAGTATTGACACACATGACATGATTATCTGTTGCATTGTGCTTATTTTGGAACTTATACTGTTTAACTATTTTCGAACTTATATTGCACATGTAAGTTAGCTTGGGCACCTTGTCTTACTGAGATTTCTGTTTAGAGATCTCACCCCACGTTTGGGGCACCATTTCGGGTTCAGGTAATGCGGGGGTTGAGACCTCTAGCGGCAGGAGGCCAGAGCTTAGCTGATATGTGCTGTTTATGATGACAAGCTTGGGAGGCTGACATTGCTTTACATTTGTTATGATTATGTGTTAGTATATGGGTGTCCTAGAGACAATCTTTTGATTAAATAAAGGACACTAGATGTAGAACTTTTTATCGCAAATGAATAAAAGCACTCTTTATCCAGTTTCATATTATGTCTCGATATTATTGTTAATATTTTATGGACAAACTGGATAAACCCCTTGGAATAGAACAGGTATCTCTTGAGTATCTATGATGAGATCACGATCATGAGGATTCAAGGATACCGCACGTTTATTCCTAATGAGCATATGGATGCCCCCTCTATTATCCTACATCTCAGGGAGTTGTATGATATTAAAGGCAGACATGAGAGGTATGAAACCTTTAGGGAATTATTCTTGTGCAAGATGACTGAAGGGATGTGTTTTAACTGCCATGTACTGAAGATGATGGCACTCATTGAGAAGCTAGAGGGTCTAGGGTTCACAATGGATGCTGAATTAATTAATGACTTAGTTCTATCATCACTTCCCTCCTTCCTTCAGTGAATTCATAATGAGTTACAACATGCTTGGGATGCTTGTGAGCTTGCCAGAGTTGTTAAGGATGTTAACAACTGCTAAAATGTCTATCAAGAAGCATGAGTGTAACATCCCACATAAATATTTAGGAAAATACATAAAATATTATAAGGCATAAGAATGCATGTGTGAAAATTAGAGTTTCATGTAATTATTGATTGGAATTCGAATTGTATGGCTACTAGTGTAGAATTAATATTGAGTTAGGAAAATTATTAGAATTATAATGATAGGTGAGAAATTAATTTACGTATGTAGGAATAATTATGTAGTAACATATAAAAAGAATTAAAAATAAGTGTAGGGCTTGAGGATTTATAATTTTTGGGCTAGTACCCAAGTTAGTGTCACTTGGGCTTGTGCATATTTTTAATCCCTTATGCTTATTGGGCTGAAGCCTTAATGCCTTATGTAGCCCACTTGAAGCAGCCCAAACCCATCAATAACTTATCCTAACCTCACCTTAAGTGAATCCACAAGTCAACCTCTTATTGGTTAGAAACCTCCACATGGCATAGTCTATATTCTTCTCTCATTTGTGCGCACATGGCCCTTCAAAAATCTGCACTTGGACTATTTGCAAATCATTTTGGTCAGCCTTGTTTTGCTTTTTCTTGCACCATACGTATTTCATTGTGAGGAAGTAAGATAGTTACTTGTTGCACCTTCCAAATCTTGTAAGACATGCAACCAATGAAGACCTTGTGGGCAGTTTGCATGTTCCCTGTGTGGGCAGAAAATTCTGCACCATTTTGACTCTCCACTTGTGCGCTCCAAGTGTGAGGATTCAGCCTAGTATTCTGCCCTTGTGGAATGGCTTTAAAACAACCCTCAACTCCTCACTTGTTTCCTCACTCCTTCCACTCTTATGCGTTGAAGTTGGGTTGCACCTTAGGCTCCTTAAATCAGAAACCAAATCTGCACCAAATGCCTTCCCTTTCCTCTTGAAACCGTGAGTGTATAGTGAGTGAAACATTCAGAAAAAATTGCACACCATTCCCCTTCTTTTCCTTGTTGAAACCGTGACCTTAGGCATCAAGTGTAGTGCAAGCTTTCCTCTCATTTTTCCTCACTGCCCAGCCGAGCTTCCATCAAGGATTCTGCCCAAGTTGTCCTTCCACCCACCATTTGTGCGCATAAGTCATCACTAGGAAGGGTGAACTTGTTGTTTGGTGAAGCTAGAAAGTATGGTGTGTGCTCCTTGATCATGTAGTGTGTACTTCAAGAGGTAAGCATAGATTTTAAGACCTTGTTCCTTTCTTTGTTTAACCATGTTTATGCTTGAGATGGCATGTAAAATTTACTTGTGAACTCTCCTTAAGATTCTGCCTTGTTATGTCTAGGACCATAGGAAGAACATAATGAAAAGTTAAGTGTGGGGCTGTTAGATAATAACCTTGTATGCTTTAAAATTCTATGAAACACTATATGATGAATAGCATGCTTAATCCTTGTTGCATACATTGTATGAAGTAGTAAGGTTGTGGAATAAAGTCTTCTTGATATGTTTGTTTTGATAATATAAATTTTGATTTGGCAAGCTTAACGTAAGCTAAATCCTATTTTTAAAGTATGTTTTCCACATATGATTAGGCTGCTGTATGCTGTCACTGTTTCTATTACAAAATGCCACTATTGTTGTCTAAAAAATGTTGTTGTATGTTGTCACTGTTTCTGTTACAAAATGCCACTGTTGCTGTCTAAAAAATGTTGTTGTGTGCTATCACTGTTTCTGTTAAGAAAATGCTATTGTCTGCTATTTAAAAATGCCAATGTTGCTGTTTAAAAATGTTACTGTATGCTGTTCACTACTATTGTAAAATGCTACTATTTTTGCTGCTAAAAACATTGTTGTTTCTGTTAAATAAACGTTACTGTTTCTGCTATAAAACGTCACTATTTCTACTCACTGTTTTTAAGCAAAACTTGCTATTTTTTGATCACTGTTTAAGAAAAACGTTGCTATTTTCTGCTCACTGTTTTGCTGTAAAACATTACTATTTTTCTCACTGCTTTGCTGTAAAAAGTTGATGTTTTTGCTCACTATTTTGTTGTAAAACGTTGTTGTTTCTGCTCACTATTTTGCTTTAAAACGTTGTTGTAAAATGATTTATTGCACTTGATTTAGGTGCGCATAAACAATGAGAAACGTAGCATATTTCGCTCCTGTTTGGTAATTATTTAAGGCACGCAAGGTAAGTGTTAGGCGATATTACCTATTGTGACTATTGACTAGTGTATGAAGTTGTAACATGATGCTCCATACTCCGTAAGATTATGTTCCGTATGATAAAAGTATTCTGCCATGATATGATTATGAGGTTAAGTTGTTATGTGGCAGCATAACGTATATGAAAAGTATTATATAAGCATGCATCTTACATCATACTGCATCTATTTTTACGCTTTGTGTGTGAAAGCATAGCATGGCATGCATGTACCAAAATTCATATAGCCTTGCAAATTAGAATAGTTATGTACAGGACCATGTGTTTGAGCACGCATCATATAGGCATCCCTCCGGTACCAGGGCATGGGACACTTGGCATCAGTCCGCATAGGCCACAGTTGGAATCCACCTAAGAGGGTGCCGATTATGGGATCTCCACTGTGTATTGCGCGCACGACGGTGCTAAGAGCGCAAAAGGAAGGCGTTATATACGCAATATATATATATATATATATATATATATATATATATGATGAAAAGGAAAGGACAAGGAACAAGATATGTTGAAGTGACTGTTTATGATTTTGTGCCTAGTTTAATATTGTTGCGTTATTGGTTTTGTTGCCACTTTACTGGGATTATTCTCACCCCTTTGAGGCTGCTATTTTCATAAAATGGCAGGAGGACGAAAGAGCATTTGAAGGCGTGATGTGTGCTGTTGCTTGCTGATGCTTGGACTTTTGCTGTTGTTGTTTAATTGTTGGATGACTGTAATGCTTATTATTTTGGAGCACTTGGATGACTGTAGACATTATTATCTTACGTTCTGTTTTAGTCTTTCATGAACAGCGGCTGTTTTGGAAAAATCTGAAAACCTTTTGTGAAAAGGATTTTTGAACGTTTTATTAAGTGTTGAATTTTATACAGTTTTACAAGCACCTTACAGGAAATGTTTCAAGGGGAAAACAAACTCCGATTTACTATTATTTTATATGCACGCGAAGCCCCAGACGTGCTCTTTCTAAATCACAAGGAATATTTATTTAACTCATCAGAACGGAATTTATACGAATTTATAAAGACAGTACGGTCTTGCCTTTGAAATAATATTTTCAGCAACTTAAGGAAATTTTTAAAATATACTCTGATTTCTAGAAGAAAATCAATTTCAACTAAGTTTTGATTAGAAACACTAAAGGTAAAGTTTTTAGTAGCTAAAGTATCGTTAAAGACTCTAATTCTGCTTAGCAAACGACTCTCTTGGATGCGTACAAGGGAGGGTGTTACAATGAGACACAAGCTCTTCTGATTGGTGGGCCTGAAAGGGCCAAGGGTAAGGGAAAGGAGCCTGCAAAAGGAAACTCCCTTAAGCCCAAAGGAAAAACCAATAAGAAAAAGGGCAAAGAGAAAGGTAAGAGTGCACCCAAGGACAAAAGCGATGTTGTGTGCTTCCATTGTGGCAAAAATGGCCATTGGAAGAGGAATTGTCCAGACTACCTGAAGAGTGTGAAGGAGCATGGTGATGCTTCTACCTCATGTATTCACATGATTGAGATAAATCATTCTTGTGCTAATCCGACTTCATAGGTATTGGATACCGGTTTTGGTTCTTATAATCTGCAATGTGTTGCAGGTGCTTAGAAGCCCTAGAAGATTGGAGAAGAACGAGGTGGACCTCCGCGCAGGTGATGATGCAAGAGTTGCTGCTCATGCTGGTGGAGAAACTGGATATTCATTCTGTCGTGAGATATCCGGATATTTGTCTAACAGATATCCGGATATTGATATCCGGATATGGGATCTGGATATCCTGATATTGTATATCCGGATATGTCCAGCAAGATATCCGGATATGTCCAGCAAGATATCCGGATATTGCATATCCGGATATGCCCCAAGGAATATCCGGATATTCTGGGATTTCGCAGAAAAGTAGCTGCGCTGTGTGAGCAGTAGGCTATTGGGGGTTTGTGGACCCTACATTAAGGAAGTTGAACTTCTGTAATTAATGGACTAAGTCAGAATCATGTGATTAAGGGCTTATGGCTTTGATGGAAGCCTTAAGACGTAAAACGTAAAGGAAAGGCGTAGTCTTTAAGTTGTATGCTTGTGATGCATAATAAATTCTATATTATTGGTCCATAATATATTGTGATACTACTGTGTTTGGACTGTGAGAATGGTTGGACTCTTGGCTTGGATTGATTGCCTGCAAGGTAAGCTTTTGTGTCCTCGGTTTAGCCATGTTGTGGTTCCACCATGTCCCATGGGGAAATGGTTATATGCATGCTGTGTTACATGCTTTTGATATTGAGAATGTTGTTGAGCTATTTTATGCAAATGTGCTTTTATGATATGCAATGTTGTGTCTACCTTTACGGTAAGCCTAAGTATGTAGTACATACAATAAGGTGAGGCTGTGAGTGAGGTGCAAGCGGTGTTCCTTGTACTCATGTGGGTTTAGACTTATTCCTACATTTCTCTGGCCAGTAGATAGTAAAACACACATGGCACGAATATCTGTTGCACTACATAGTTTTGGAACTAATATTGGAAATATTGCTTTTGAACTTATATTGCACATGTAAGTGAGCTTGGGGTGGAAGATCCTTGAGGACCCCTTGTCTTACTGAGATTTCTTGCTTAGAGATCTCACCCCACGTTTGGGGATACTTATTTCAGGTTCAGGTAATGTTGAGGGCTCAGGTGGCAGGAGGCCAGAGTTGAGTTAGACTTATATGTGTTATGCTGACATGTTGGATGCTGGTTATTGACTGTTGTTTATGTTTTCCGTTATTATTATGTTGAGACTGATATTGGGCATTGTTGCCTTATTTGGTGAGCATGGGGTTTATCCATGCCACATAGACTTGTTATTGTCTTCTTTATTTAAAGTTGTATTAAAGTATCAGGATTTTGGTCCAGGCTATGTGTTGTAGCCCTGTGACTTAGAAACACACTTTATATTTATATATGAGGTATTTCAGTTAGTTGTCTTGCAATTTACATTCAGGCATTATTTTATGAAATTGATTAAGTAATCAAGTTGGCTAAGGTTAATGACGTCATAATTGAATTAAAGAAAAATTTATTCTGCATTTTTAATTAAGCGTGGCTTAATACGATAGTATGTTAACAATACGGGTTAACACGGGCTGTTACATTTTATGGTATCAGAGCACTTTCTAGGGGAAAACCTGTATGTATTGCAATAACTTAGGATGTTTCGTTGCGTGTTTACTTTGTGTTCTCTCTGATTGGTGTGTATTACGATAATGCATATGTGACCACATGGCGTGGGCCTGATCAACTCATTCTTTGTGTAACTTGTGCAGAGTCATGTGCCACCAAGGAGGAACTAGAGTACGAGTGAGGATCAACCGGATCCTATCCTGGCTGCATTAGCTGAGATGCAGGCGGCCCGTCTAGCCGACCAGGAGGCCACGAGGTTAGCAGATCAGGCGATGCTGGACGCATTAGAGAGGCGAACAGGAGAGCCACAGCTGAGGTTCTGGAGGAGAACCGGATGGCCAACATGACTATGATGAGGGTCATGTTAGAGGAGTTGAGGGCTGGTCCTGCTGCTGGCCAGTGTCATGCACCACCTCCACCACCGCCACCGCCTCCACCTCCACCGAGTCAATAGGAGGACACCCAGAGTCATATGGGTGAGGGTAGCCACTTGACGAGGGCTATGCAGGTCGTTCCCGTTTTTGCTGAGGATCGAGACGAGATTGATCGTCGGCTGAATGCTTTCCGCAAGCATAAGCCACCTACTTTCGATGGGTCCTACGACCCCATTGCTGCTGCTAGACGGCTCCAGGCCCTGGACAAGATATTCAGGGTGATGCAGTGCACCGATCCGTAGAAGTTGATGTTTGCCACATACATGCTGGAGGGCGATGCCCACGAGTGGTGGACGAACACCTCTCAGGTGTTCGAGGTGCAGGGGCACGTGATGACGTGGCCATTCTTTGAGGATTGCTTCCTTGGTCGATATTTTCCTTATGACGCTCAGGAGAGGAAGCATGGAGAGTTTGACAGATTGGTTCAGGGCTCGTTGTCTGTGGACGATTACCTGGCCAAGTTTAATGAGCTGGTCAAGTTTGCTCATTTTCGTATGGCGAGGCCGACTCCCATCTTTTTAGCTGCTAAGTTTCGGAGGGGACTTAATGAGGACATTGCTGGAGACCTTGCTGGTTCTGCTTCGAGAGATTTCGGGGCTTTGGTACAGCAATGCCGTGATATTGAGGACTTCTGCAATGCGAGTCAGGCCAAGAAGGCCAAGATTGAGGTGCCACAGGGTACTGGTGGTTCCGTTTCCTGGAGAGATAGGAAGTTTGGGAGCAAAGGGAAAGGAAAATAGTTGGCGGCTAAGCAAGCGCCAAACTAGTTTAAGAAGACTTCTGCTCAGGGGAACACAGCGAGACCTCCTGCTCCTAGATGCTCGGGATGCGGGAAGTCACATTTTGGGCCGTGTGCTACAGGCCAGTTGATATGCTTCCAGTGTGGCAAGGAGGGCCACTACTCCAGAGATTGCCCGACGGCAAGAGCTGCTGTAGTGCAGGCCGTTCCATTGCAGATGGTACCTACAGGGGCACCAGCAGTGCCACCTACTACTGGGCGTGTACACACCCTTAATCGTCAGCAGTCGGACAGAGCTCCAAACCTAGTCAGAGGTACTGTTACCATTGGTGGTTCAGCTGTTGATGTGCTTTTTGATTGCGGGGCAACGCATTCATTTGTTGCTACCCCTATTGTTGTGGGGCTTGAGTTGCCCAGTGATGTGCTTTCTCCACCGATGCGGGTGACCACCGCCACCAGAGAAAAATGTTTGACCTCCACTATTCATCGCGATGTAGCGTTTCAGTGGGATGGCCGTGACTTCTCGGTAGATCTGATAGGATTGCCGATGGCCAACTTGAAGATTATTCTGGGCATGGATTGGCTGTCCAGAAACTGTGCACTGATTGATTGCTATGCCAAGAGAGTGGTGATGTCTCCAGTGGGTCCACAGCCAGTTCCTTAAGGTTCATTTCAGTCCTACAGGTGAGGCGGGCCTTGAGAGCAGGGGCATTTGGCTATGTCATGTTGGGAGGTTTGGTGAGTGGGACACAGGAGGATCTCACTGGCATTCCTGTGGTGAGGGAATTCCTCGAGGTGTTTCCCGAGGAGATTAATGAGTTTCCACCGCAGAGGGAGATAGAGTTCTCCATTGATTTATTGCCTGGTGTGGGGCCTATTTCGTTGGCTCCATACCGGATGTCGCCACAGGAGTTGGCAGAGCTGAAGAAGCATATTGGGGAGCTTTCAGCGAAAGATTTCATTCGGCCGAGTGTGTCTCCTTGGGGAGCACCGGTCATTTTTGTGAAAAAGAAAGATGGGACTATGCGATTGTGCACCGACTACAGACAGTTGAACAAGGTGACAATCAAGAACAAGTATCCCCTTCCACGCATTGATGATTTGTTGGATCAGCTCAGGGGTGCTTGCGTATATTCAAAGATTGACCTCCGATCCGGATACCATCAGATACGGGTTAAGCCGGAGGATGTCCCAAAGACAGCGTTTCGCTCGAGGTACGGGCATTATGAGTACTTGGTGATCCCGTTTGGACTCACCAATGCACCCGCGATGTTCATGGACTACATGAATAGGATCTTCCAGCCGTACTTGGATCAGTTTGTGATCATCTTCATTGACGACATTTTGATTTACTCCAAGACAGAAGAGGAGCATACTGAGCACTTGAAGATTGTTTTGCAAGTGTTGAAAGAGAAACGCTATATGCTAAGCCATCGAAATGTGAGTTTTGGCTCAAGTCGGTGAAATCTCTGGGTCATGTGATTCCCGCTGATGGAGTTGCAGTTGATCCTAACAAGATTGAGGCTGTGATGGATTGGGAGAGGCCCAAGACGGTTACAGAAGTGAGAAACTTATTAGGTTTGGTTGGGTACTACAGGAGGTTCATAGAGGGATTCTCCAAGATGGTGCTACCGATGACTCGCCTTACCCGAAAGGAGACTCCATTCGTGTGGACTCATGAGTGTGAGGAGTGCTTCCAGGAGTTGAAGGAGAGACTGACTACTGCTCCTGTGTTAGTCCTTCCTGATTCTGCGGAGCAGCTTGCGCTTTATTGTGATGCCTCTGGTAAGGGGCTAGGCTGCGTGTTGATGCAGAAATGGAAAGTTGTTGCTTATACTTCAAGACTGTTGAAACCTCATGAGGAGAACTACCCAACTCACAACTTGGAGTTGGCAGCTATTGTTTTTGCTTTCAAGATTTGGAGGCATTACCTGTATGGCATGAAGTTTGCTGTATTCAGTGACCATAAGAGCTTGAAATATCTGTTTGACCAGAAGGAGTTGAACAAGAGACAGCGGAGATGGATGGAGTTCTTGAAGGACTACGACTTTGAGTTTAGGTATCATCCTGGCAAGGCCAATGTGGTAGCCGATGCTTTGAGTCGGAAATCCATGAGTTTATCCAGCTTGATGATGAGCGACTATGAGGAGATTGAAAAGTTCAGAGACTTGAGAGTGAACTCCTTATTTGGGGGTGCACTGCTCGAGATGGAAACAGCTGAAGTGATTAATGAGCTGATGGAAAAGATTAAAGAGGCGCAAGTGCAGAGAGATTGCCTTGATTATGTGAAGAACCAGGACGGTGTGTCTTGGAACGAGGATGGTTTGCTGTTGTTCCAGAAGAGGGTTGTAATCCCTCAAGGGCCTTTGATTGGGGAGGTTATGGCAGAGGCTCATAAGGGCCAGTGTACTATCCACCCTGGTGCTACAAAAATGTACCATGACTTACAGAGGAATTTTTGGTGGCCGGGCATGAAGAAAGACATAGCGGTCTATGTGTCCAAGTGCCTTATATGTCAGAAAGTGAAGATTGAGCACCAGAAACCGTCTGGTAAATTTCAACCTCTGGAGATTCCACAGTGGAATTGGGAGAGTATTTCCATGGACTTCGTAGTGGGATTGCCGAAGACTCAGGAAGGTTGTGATTCTATCTGGGTCATAGTGGACAGATTGACCAAGTCTTCCCATTTTCTTCCAGTGAAGGTGAGCTTCACTACAGAGCAGTTGGCCAAGCTTTATGTCCGCGAGATTGTGAGGCTTCACGGGGTGCCCGAGAGTATCATCAGTGATAGGGACCCGAAGTTCACATCTCGGTTCTGGTAGGCGCTGCAGGGAGCTTTTGGTACACATCTGAGATTGAGTACCGCCTATCACCCTCAGACTGACGGACAGACTGAGCGAACCATCCAGACATTGGAGGACATGTTGAGGGCTTGCACGTTGGAGCAGGGTTCAGCATGGGATAGGTACCTTCCGTTGGTAGAATTTTCGTACAACAACAATTTTCATGCTAGTCTGGGCATGGCACCCTACGAGGCGCTGTATGGTAGGAGGTGTCGGACCCCTACTTGCTGGTCTGAGGTTGGAGACTGTTAGTATATGGGTGTCCTAGAGACAATCTTTAGATTAAATAAAGGACACTAGATGTAGAACTTTGTTTGTGGCAAATAAATTAAATCACTATTTATTCAGTTTCATATTGTGTCTCGATATTACTGTTAATATTATATGAACAAACTGGACAAACCCCTTGGAATAGAACAGGTATCTCTTGAGTATCTGTGATGAGATCATGATCATGAGGATTCAAGGATATTGCATGTCTATTCCTAATTATATGTTCCTAGTCTAGAGACACTGAGTTTGGGAATCAGTGATCTTGAGTAAGACTAGTACGACTTATCTACTTGTATATGGATACAAGGTAAAGACCTCATGAGCTGCAGATATGGAAATATCTTAGCTAAAGTCGTGGGTGGACCTATAAGAGTATAGCTCGCACTGAACAGACCTAAAAAGAGACTCTATGAGGAAATCTAACAGATAGTGTCATTAGAGTAATCTCTTTATGTTTGGGTATGTCTTTCCTTAGACCAGAAGTTATTACCTAGACTGTGTTCTTGAAGGCATGTTTTGATTGTATGCCTCGTCTGCCTGAAACATGGAGACTCATAGGTATACTGTTGGGCATGTCCTTAAAGGGCACAGGGCTAGGGTAATAAGATGAAAGAATTCGTCTAATCTCTATGAGAGATTAGGTTATCTGTAAACCGGAGAAATCGGGATGACATTTACAGGGACTCGAGAATCTATGCATAGTAAAGAGATCATGAGATGATCTGCCTTTAGAGTCAGTAAATTGAAGATTCTCTATTTCGAATAAAGCTTACCCTAAACCGTAGGGGTTGATACATTTCCTTACCCTAGGTTAATGGGAAGATAACCGAGACGAAAGGAAATACATACGGTAACCAAATATGTGCAATAGGATGATCAAGTCATTAATCTGACTAGTTCTGGGGCAACAAAGCATTGCTAGTGCTCTGTGTTGTCATTAATTGGGTTGTGGGCTTGTTGGGCCCAAGCCCAGTTATGTCAGAAGCTAAGTTGGACCTAATGGGTCACACACTAACACATTGCAGTCATGATGGACTAGCTTTAAAAGTATTGAGCCTAATAATGGTCGTTAGACCAAGAAGCTGTTTGGAAGCCCACCTAAATAGATGGGTGGTGCATGGAGTTTAGTAATGGGCTTGGATAGTCCAAGCCATTACTAATTAATTTAATTAGTTAAATTAATAATCAAATATTTGAATTTTGAATTTTGAATTTGAAATTTGAATTTTGAAATTTGAATTCGGAATTTGAATTTTGAAATTCGAATTTTGAATTTGAAATTTGAAATTTGAATTTGGAATTTAAATTTTGAAATTCGAATTTTGAATTTGAAATTTGAAATTTTGAATTTTGAATTTGAATATTTGAACATTTGAATTCAAGTGTTTGAATTCGAATTTGAATTGGCTTTGAAAAGATGTTTCATAACAAAAGGATAAGATAGGATCTTATTGGAACATATTCCTTGGATCAAGAAGCATCTTTGGAGCACATTCTTGGGCTGTTTGGGGCGCATAATTGAGTGATAAGAATGTCATCTTATAACTTAAAACAAAGCTCCATTCAGATTTGGTGGTTGAGGGAATCAGTGGGTGAGTTGATTCAAATTTTGAATGCAACTACTCAATATATTTGGACCCCTTTTAGGGCTGAATTATGCACATGAAAAGTATACTGTATGATAGTTTATGAATTTAAGTTTAAATTATTTTGAACTTAGTTTCATGAGGATAAGATTAGAGGTTGTTGGCAAAATTGGTTTTGCAACAGCTCCACCTTATCCTCCCCTGATTCATGCGCAACTTTCAAAGGAGTTTGAAAGTTGGTTTTCATTTTTGAATGAATTAATTCTCTCCTCCTCTCCAAGGTGTGCGCATATATCACACTTGTTCTACTCCTTAGGGTTTTTAGAAAACCTAGCCTACTCTCCTTCATCTTATGCACCATTCTGTAGGGTAGTTCACTACACCTTTCCAAACAGAATACCTAGCCTCCACCTTCACCACTTGTGCGCATAGCAAGCCTCACTGTGGTGTTCATTTGGTGGCTTTCAAGAAGGGGTTCTTGCATCATTGACGAACGGTGGTGTGGATCACCATTAAAGGGTTTGAACCCTTCAAGCCTGACATCTGATCTCCCTGACTGATCAGGCCAAAAACAAGGTAACATCATGCTGTCTTAAAGCATGAACCTATGTGTCCATGTATGTTTCCGCAGTAAAAATCTTGTTTTTACACCTTACATGCATCGGCCTTCAAAGGCCAGTTTACTTTCAGAGACAAAGAGCTATTTGGCTTGGACTTTGTCCAAGATACTACCCAGTAGATCCAGATGATCAGGGAAAAATTGAAGCAGGCGCAGAATCGCCAGAAGAGCTACTACGATGTCAAGCATCGTCCACTGGAGTTCAGTGAGGGTGAGCACGTGTTTGTGAGACTTTCACCTGTCACCGGTATTGGACAAGCACTCAGAGTGAGGAAGTTGAGCCCGCAGTTTATTGGGCCCTACCAGATCCTTGGTAGAGTAGGACCTGTTGCCTATCGACTTGCCTTACCTCCGAACTTAGCCAACATCCATGACGTGTTTCACGTGTCTCAGCTTCGGAGGTACATAGCATATCCTTCGCACGTGGTGCAATCGGATGATGTGGAGGTTCGGGAGAACCTAAAGACTCCCATCGGACCACTCAAGATTCTCGATCGAGGCGAGAAGTAGCTTAGAAGCAAGACTATTCCGATGGTCAAGGTGCAGTGGACTGGGCGTAGTCCCGAGGAGTGCACATGGGAGCGAGAGGATGAGCTTCTCCGGCAGTATCCCGACTTTTGAGAGAGGTATGTTTCTGATTTTGAGGACAAAAACCTTTAAAATGTGAGGTGAATGTAAGAACCCGCACCGCTAATTAAGGCAATTAATGAATTAATTATGATAAATTAGGAAATGATTCCATAATTGACCTTAATAATTATTATTTGGCTTAAATAATTATAGTAAGTGAGTAAGAATGCTAAAAGTCGCTTTTTGGAAGAAAAGCGTAGATACCGGTTCTGCTACCCGGTATAAATGCGTACCGGAAAAGTATCCCGGAAAATTATAATAAGGGCATGATAATTACTAGAATAATATGTAGGACTTGTCAAACAAGTTTCAAGTCAAAATAATGAGATCTTTTGCCAGAACTGATACTGGCTATGGAAAAGCGCGTACCGGAAAGGTGCTCCGAAAAATAAAATAAAAATATGAAAAATCTTAGAAAAATGTGTAGGGTTAGATTCCAAAGTTTGGGATCAAGATCTTTTGCGTTGCTATTAAGGCTATTACTGCACGTTATTTGCCATTGTGGCTATTTATACTCTTATTAGTGGGCACAAAACCCTAAATAACAGCCTCCTACGTGAATGCCTTGTGGTGGCTGGTCTGAAGCACTGTTCCATTGCATTTACTTACCATTTGAGGGTCAAGTCTTCATCTTTTGCTTGATTCCTTCTTCTTTCCCTTCATAAACACTTGTGAGCATCCTTGTGGGAGTGAAAGGAGTGTCTTTTGGCAGTGTGCAAATGCTGTGTGTGAAGGTGGTGGCTGAGTTGGTGAGCTTGAGTGGCTTGAACCTTTGGCTTTGCATTGGTGGTGCCAAGGAGCCATCTTGTGGTGCAAGAACCCACCTTGAAGGTGCCATTTTCGTGCTCCTACTTGGTTTGAGTTTGAGGAGCTGTTGGTGAGCTCCAAGTGTCCTCATTTCCCTGTTTTTGAGCTTTGGTAAGTTATACCAACCATGATCATAAGTTTAAATGCTTAAAAATGGAACCTTGATGCATATATTGAGCTAAGTTGATAACTTAAGGGTAGGGAAGGTTAAACACACCTAGAAATGCATGTTTAAGTGCCTATAATCGATTAAAAGTTGGACCTTTGGACTGGATATTCACGAAATGCAGAAATTGCATTCTGTCGTGAGATATCCGGATATTTGTCGAACAGATATCCGGATATTGATATCCGGATATGGGATCTGGATATCCGGATATTGTATATCCGGATATGTCCAGTAAGATATCCAGATATTGCATATCCGGATATGCCCCAAGGAATATCCGGATATTCTGGGATTTCGCAGAACAGTAGCTGCGCTGTGTGAACAGTGGGCTATTGGGGGGTTTGTGGACCCTAGATTAAGGAAGTTGAACTTCTGTAATTAATGGACTAAGTCAGAATCATGTGATTAAGGGCTTATGGCTTTATTGGAAGCATTAAGACGTAAAACGTAAAGAAAAGGCGTAGTCTTTAAGTTGTATGCTTGTGATGCATAATTAATGTTATATTATTGGTCCATAACAGATTGTGATACTGCTGTGTTTGGACTGTGAGAGTGGTTGGACTCTTGGCTTGAATTGATTGCTTGCAAGGTAAGCTTTTGTGTCCTCGGTTTAGCCATGTTGTGGTTCCACCATGTCCCATGGGGATATGGTTATATGCATGCTGTGTTACATGCTTTTGATATTGAGAATGCTGTTGAGCTATTTTATGCAAATGTGCTTTTATGATATGCAATGTGGTGTCCACCTTTACGGTAAGCCTGAGTATGTAGTACATACAATAAGGTGAGGCTGTGGGTGTGGTGCAAGCGGTGTTCCTTGTACTCATGTGGGTTTAGACGTATTCCTACATTTCTCTGGCCAGTAGATAGTAAAACACACATGGCACGAATATCTGTTGCACTGCATAGTTTTGGATCTAATATTGGAAATATTGCTTTTGAACTTATATTGCATATGTAAGTGAGCTTGGGGTGAAACATCCTTGAGGACCCCTTGTCTTACTGAGATTTCTTGTTTAGAGATCTCACCCCACGTTTGGGGACGCTTATTTCAGGTTCAGGTAATGTTGAGGGCTCAGGTGGCAGGAGGCCAGAGTTGAGTTAGACTATGTGTATTAAAGTATCAGGATTTTGGTCCAGGCTATGTGTTGTAGCCCTGTGACTTAGAAACACACTTTATATTTATATATGCGCTATTTCAGTTAGTTGTCTTGCAATTTACATTGAGGCATTATTTTATGAAATTGATTAAGTAATCAAGTTGGCTAAGGTTAATGATGTCATAATTGAATTAAAGAAAAAGTTATTCCTCATTTTTAATTAAGCGTGGCTTAATACGATAGTATGTTAACAATCCGGGTTAACACGGGCTGTTACAGAAACATTGTGGCAAGATGGTTAAGTCATTGCAATCAGATCGTGATGGTGAATATCTGAGCCATGAGTTTCGGGATTATCTGAGAGAAAATGGAATTCTCTCGCGGTTTACTGCACTTTACACACCACACCAAAATGGTGTCTCCGAAAGGAGAAACAGGTCCTTGTTAGACATGGTTAGGTCTATAGTGAGTGAGACTCAACTTCCAAAATCATTTTGGGGATATGCCTTAGACACAGCGGCATACTTTCTAAATAGGGTACCATCTAAATCTGTTTAGACCACACCATATGAGATATGGAATGGTAAGAGACCCAACTTGAGTTACCTCAGGGTATGGGGATCGCCAGCTTCTGTGAAAGCATTGACATCACACAAGCTTAGTTCTAAGAGTACTAAATGCCTATTTGTGGGGTATCCCAAAGGTACTAAGGGATAGTACTTCTACTTCATAAATGAACACAAGGTGTTTGTGTTAAAGAATGCTGATTTCCTTGAGAAGGATTTGATCTCTCAAGGAGGCAGTGGGAGTAAGATTGATCTTGAAGAAGTTCAAGAACCACAACAACAGATTGCGGAACCCGAGTCTGCTCTGCAGGCGACGTTCTCTGTTGCGAACTCGGCAAGTATACCGATCGTTCCAAGTAATAAAGTAGTAAGTAAGATCGTCTCCACAGGGATTGTAAAACAATTACTACGATAACCAGTCCTCTTAAGTTGGATGAATCGATTGTTGTTGACAAATATTGTAATTTAAATTAAATGAGAAGAAAAGTAAAAGACTTGTTTTTAGATTTTTGTTAAAAGGAATAAAATAAGAACGTAAATGAATGTTTTTGTAAAAGATATGAGGAAACACTGCAGCCAGGGTACCTTCACCAAATGATCCCAATTTTACTCTGGATTGATTCACAATATTCATTGAAATTAATAACTCAGACAAATTATCATCTTAAGAATAATTAGTTAGATCCCAATCCCTTGGTGATCTAACCCTTTAATTCAATTGGAACCCTAATCCCTTAGTAATCCCGCATGAAATTAACCATTATGCTGATAAATACAACGACTGCGATTTATACAAGTCTTTCCCTAGAACATGCATAAATCATCATCTTTATCTCCTTTCAGAATCAGAACTCCAATATTCCTATTGCAAACCCTAATCCCCAGAATATCATCCCCTATTAGGTTGATCAGATCTAACAGAAATAACATCAATACGCACAAGATAAAGATGAAGTATATTAAAATCAACACATAGAGTGATTCAATCCTTCGTACCAATTGTTCACAAAGGGATCATGACCCTGACTACAGTAAATAGATCTAG
>JAVKPL010006206.1:0-26307 GCA_032173675.1 Gastrolobium villosum
TCCATCAAATATCTTCGACGGAATCCATTTTCCGTCAAAAATCTTCTACGGAATCCATTTTCCGAAAAACTTCACAAAATCAATTTCTTTTCGATTTATTTTATTCATCTGTTTTCGACGGAATTTGTTTTCCGTCGAAAAACTTCACAAAATCAATTTCTTTTGCATTAATTTAATTCATCCATTTTCGATGGAATACATTTTCCGTCAAAAATCTTCGACGGAATCCATTTTCCGTCGAAAAACTTCACAAAACCAATTTCTTTTGCATTTATTTTATTCATCCATTTTCGACGGAATCCGTTTTCAGTCGAAAATCGGCACAAAATCAATTTCTTTTGCATTTATTTTATTCATCCGTTTTCGATGGAATACATTTTTCATCAAAAATCTTCGACGGAATCCATTTTCCGTCAAAAATCTTCTACGGAATCCATTTTCCGAAAAACTTCACAAAATCAATTTCTTTTCGATTTATTTTATTCATCTGTTTTCGACGGAATTTGTTTTCCGTCGAAAAACTTCACAAAATCAATTTCTTTTGCATTAATTTAATTCATCCATTTTTGACGGAATCCATTTTCCGTCAAAAATCTTCTACGGAATCCATTTTCCGTCGAAAAACTTCACAAAATAAATTTCTTTTGCATTTATTTTATTCATCCGTTTTCGATTGAATTTGTTTTCCGTCGAAAAACTTCACAAAATCAATTTCTTTTGCATTTATTTTATTCATCCGTTTTCAACGGAATACATTTTTCATCAAAAATCTTCGACGAAATCCTTTTTTCGTCGAAAAACTTCAAAAAATCAATTTCTTTTGCTTTTATTTTATTCATCCATTTTCGACGGAATTCATTTTCCGTCAAAAATCTTCGACGGAATCTATTTTCCGTCGAAAAACTTCACAAAATCAATTTCTTTTGCATTTATTTTATTCATCCGTTTTTGACGGAATTCATTTTCTGTCAAAAATCTTCGACGGAATCCATTTTCCGTCAAAAATCTTCTACGGAATCCATTTTCCGAAAAACTTCACAAAATCAATTTCTTTTCGATTTATTTTATTCATCTGTTTTCGACGGAATTTGTTTTCCGTCGAAAAACTTCACAAAATCAATTTCTTTTGCATTAATTTAATTCATCCATTTTTGACGGAATCCATTTTCCGTCAAAAATCTTCTACGGAATCCATTTTCCGTCGAAAAACTTCACAAAATAAATTTCTTTTGCATTTATTTTATTCATCCGTTTTCGATTGAATTTGTTTTCCGTCGAAAAACTTCACAAAATCAATTTCTTTTGCATTTATTTTATTCATCCGTTTTCAACGGAATACATTTTTCATCAAAAATCTTCGACGAAATCCTTTTTTCGTCGAAAAACTTCAAAAAATCAATTTCTTTTGCTTTTATTTTATTCATCCATTTTCGACGGAATTCATTTTCCGTCAAAAATCTTCGACGGAATCTATTTTCCGTCGAAAAACTTCACAAAATCAATTTCTTTTGCATTTATTTTATTCATCCGTTTTTGACGGAATTCATTTTCTGTCAAAAATCTTCGACGGAATCCATTTTCCATCAAAAATCTTCTACGAAATTCATTTTCCGTCGAAAAACTTCAAAAAATCAATTTCTTTTGCATTTATTTTATTAATCCGTTTTCGACGCAATTCTTTTTCCGTCGAAAAACATAACAAAATCAATTTCTTTTGCATTTATTTTATTCATCCGTTTTCGACGGAATACATTTTCCGTCAAAAATCTTCGACCGAATCCATTTTCCATCGAAAAACTTCACAAAATCAATTTCTTTTGCATTTATTTTATTCATCCGTTTTCGATGGAATTCATTTTTCGTCAAAAATCTTCGACAGAATCTATTTTCCGTCAAAAATCTTCACAAAAACAATTTCTTTTCCATTTATTTTATTCATCCGTTTTCGACGGAATTTGTTTTCCGTCGAAAAACTTCAAAAAATCAATTTCTTTTGCATTTATTTTATTAATCCGTTTTCGACGCAATTCTTTTTCCGTCGAAAAACATAACAAAATCAATTTCTTTTGCATTTACTTTATTCATCCGTTTTTGACGGAATACATTTTTCGTCAAAAATCTTCGACGGAATCCATTTTCCGTCGAAAAACTTCACAAAACCAATTTCTTTTGCATTTATTTTATTCATCCATTTTCGACGTAATCCGTTTTCAGTCGAAAATCTTCACAAAATTAATTTCTTTTGCATTTATTTTATTCATCCGTTTTCGATGGAATTCATTTTCCGTCCAAAGTCTTCGACGGAATCCATTTTCCGTCAAAAATCTTCTACGAAATCCATTTTCCGTCGAAAAACTTCACAAAATAAATTTCTTTTGCATTTATTTCATTCATCCGTTTTCGACGGAATTTGTTTTCCGTCGAAAAACTTCACAAAATCAATTTCTTTTGCATTTATTTTATTCATCCGTTTTCGACGGAATACATTTTTCGTCAAAAATCTTCGACGGAATCCTTTTTTCGTCAAAAAACTTCATAAAATCAATTTCTTTTGCATTTATTTTATTCATCCATTTTCGACGGAATTCATTTTCCGTCAAAAATCTTCGACGGAATCTATTTTCCGTCGAAAAACTTCACAAAATCAATTTCTTTTGCATTTATTTTCTTCATCCGTTTTCGACGGAATTCATTTTCTGTCAAAAATCTTCGACGGAATCCATTTTCCATCAAAAATATTCTACGAAATTCATTTTCCGTCGAAAAACTTCAAAAAATCAATTTCTTTTGCATTTATTTTATTAATCCGTTTTCGACGCAATTCTTTTTCCGTCGAAAAACATCACAAAATCAATTTCTTTTGCATTTATTTTATTCATCCGTTTTCGATGGAATACATTTTCCGTCAAAAATCTTCGACCTAATCCATTTTCCGTCGAAAAACTTCACAAAATCAATTTCTTTTGCATTTATTTTATTCATCCATTTTCGATGGAATTCATTTTTCGTCAAAAATCTTCGACGGAATCCATTTTCCGTCGAAAAACTTCACAAAATCAATTTCTTTTGCATTTATTTTATTCATCCATTTTCGATGGAATTCATTTTTCGTCAAAAATCTTCGACGGAATCCATTTTCCGTCAAAAAACTTCACAAAACCAATTTCTTTTGCATTTATTTTATTCATCCATTTTCGACGGAATCCGTTTTCAGGTGAAAATCGTCACAAAATCAATTTCTTTTGCATTTATTTTATTCATCCGTTTTCGATGGAATTCATTTTTCGTCAAAAGTCTTCGACGGAATCCATTTTTCGTCAAAAATCTTCTTCACAAAACTTCACAAAATAAATTTCTTTTGCATTTATTTTATTCATCCATTTTCGACGGAATTTGTTTTCCGTCGAAAAACTTCACAAAATCAATTTCTTTTGCATTTATTTTATTCATCCGTTTTCGACGGAATACATTTTTCGTCAAAAATCTTCGACGGAATCCTTTTTCCATCGAAAAACTTCATAAAATCAATTTCTTTTACATTTATTTTATTCATCCATTTTCGACGATATTCATTTTCCGTCGAAAAACTTCACAAAATCAATTTCTTTTGCATTTATTTTATTCATCCGTTTTCGACGGAATTCATTTTCTGTCAAAAATCTTCGACGGAATCCATTTTCCATCAAAAATCTTCTACGAAATCCATTTTCCGTCGAAAAACTCCAAAAAGTCAATTTCTATTGCATTTATTTTATTAATCCGTTTTGGACGCAATTCTTTTTCCGTCGAAAAACATCACAAAATCAATTTCTTTTGCATTTATTTTATTCATCCGTTTTTGACGGAATACATTTTCCGTCAAAAATCTTCGACGGAATCCATTTTCCGTCGAAAAACTTCACAAAACCAATTTCTTTTGCATTTATTTTATTCATCCATTTTCGACGTAATCCGTTTTCAGTCGAAAATCTTCACAAAATTAATTTCTTTTGCATTTATTTTATTCATCCGTTTTCGATGGAATTCATTTTCCGTCCAAAGTCTTCGACGGAATCCATTTTCCGTCAAAAATCTTCTACGAAATCCATTTTCCGTCGAAAAACTTCACAAAATAAATTTCTTTTGCATTTATTTCATTCATCCGTTTTCGACGGAATTTGTTTTCCGTCGAAAAACTTCACAAAATCAATTTCTTTTGCATTTATTTTATTCATCCGTTTTCGACGGAATACATTTTTCGTCAAAAATCTTCGACGGAATCCTTTTTTCGTCAAAAAACTTCATAAAATCAATTTCTTTTGCATTTATTTTATTCATCCATTTTCGACGGAATTCATTTTCCGTCAAAAATCTTCGACGGAATCTATTTTCCGTCGAAAAACTTCACAAAATCAATTTCTTTTGCATTTATTTTATTCATCCGTTTTCGACGGAATTCATTTTCTGTCAAAAATCTTCGACGGAATCCATTTTCCATCAAAAATATTCTACGAAATTCATTTTCCGTCGAAAAACTTCAAAAAATCAATTTCTTTTGCATTTATTTTATTAATCCATTTTCGACGCAATTCTTTTTCCGACGAAAAACATCACAAAATCAATTTCTTTTGCATTTATTTTATTCATCCGTTTTCGACGGAATACATTTTCCGTCAAAAATCTTCGACCTAATCCATTTTCCGTCGAAAAACTTCACAAAATCAATTTCTTTTGCATTTATTTTATTCATCCATTTTCGATGGAATTCATTTTTAGTCAAAAATCTTCGACGGAATCCATTTTCCGTCAAAAAACTTCACAAAATCAATTTCTTTTGCATTTATTTTATTCATCCGTTTTCGACGGAATTCATTTTTCGTCAAAAATCTTCGACGGAATCCATTTTCCGTCGAAAAACTTCACAAAACCAATTTCTTTTGCATTTATTTTATTCATCCATTTTCGACGGAATCCGTTTTCAGGTGAAAATCGTCACAAAATCAATTTCTTTTGCATTTATTTTATTCATCCGTTTTCGATGGAATTCATTTTTCGTCAAAAGTCTTCGACGGAATCCATTTTTCGTCAAAAATCTTCTACGGAATCCATTTTCCGTCGAAAAACTTCACAAAATAAATTTCTTTTGCATTTATTTTATTCATCCGTTTTCGACGGAATTCATTTTCCGTCAAAAATCTTCACAAAATCAATTTCTTTTGCATTTATTTTATTCATCCGTTTTTGACGGAATACATTTTTCGTCAAAAATCTTCGACGGAATCCATTTTCCGTCGAAAAACTTGACAAAACCAATTTCTTTTGCATTTATTTTATTCATCCATTTTCGACGTAATCCGTTTTCAGTCGAAAATCTTCACAAAATTAATTTCTTTTGCATTTATTTTATTCATCCGTTTTCGATGGAATTCATTTTCCGTCCAAAGTCTTCGACGGAATCCATTTTCCGTCAAAAATCTTCTACGAAATCCATTTTCCGTCGAAAAACTTCACAAAATAAATTTCTTTTGCATTTATTTCATTCATCCGTTTTCGACGGAATTTGTTTTCCGTCGAAAAACTTCACAAAATCAATTTCTTTTGCATTTATTTTATTCATCCGTTTTCGACGGAATACATTTTCCGTCAAAAATCTTCGACGGAATCCTTTTTTCGTCAAAAAACTTCATAAAATCAATTTCTTTTGCATTTATTTTATTCATCCATTTTCGACGGAATTCATTTTCCGTCAAAAATCTTCGACGGAATCTATTTTCCGTCGAAAAACTTCACAAAATCAATTTCTTTTGCATTTATTTTATTCATCCGTTTTCGACGGAATTCATTTTCTGTCAAAAATCTTCGACGGAATCCATTTTCCATCAAAAATATTCTACGAAATTCATTTTCCGTCGAAAAACTTCAAAAAATCAATTTCTTTTGCATTTATTTTATTAATCCGTTTTCGACGCAATTCTTTTTCCGTCGAAAAACATCACAAAATCAATTTCTTTTGCATTTATTTTATTCATCCATTTTCGACGGAATACATTTTCCGTCAAAAATCTTCGACCTAATCCATTTTCCGTCGAAAAACTTCACAAAATCAATTTCTTTTGCATTTATTTTATTCATCCATTTTCGATGGAATTCATTTTTCGTCAAAAATCTTCGACGGAATCCATTTTCCGTCGAAAAACTTCACAAAATCAATTTCTTTTGCATTTATTTTATTCATCCATTTTCGATGGAATTCATTTTTCGTCAAAAATCTTCGACAAAACCAATTTCTTTTGTATTTATTTTATTCATCCGTTTTCGACGGAATACATTTTCCGTCAAAAATCTTCGACCTAATCCATTTTCCGTCGAAAAACTTCACAAAATCAATTTCTTTTGCATTTATTTTATTCATCCATTTTCGATGGAATTCATTTTTCGTCAAAAATCTTCGACGGAATCCATTTTCCGTCAAAAATCTTCACAAAATCAATTTCTTTTGCATTTATTTTATTCATCCGTTTTCGGCGGAATTTATTTTCCGTCGAAAAACTTCACAAAACCAATTTCTTTTGTATTTATTTTATTCATCCGTTTTCGAAGGAATAAATTTTTCGTCAAGAATCTTCGACGGAATCCTTTTTCCGTCGAAAAACTTCACAAAACCAATTTCTTTTGTATTTATTTTATTCATCCGTTTTCGACGGAATAAATTTTTCGTCAAGAATTTTCTACGGAATCCATTTTCCGTCGAAAAACTTCATAAAATACATTTCTTTTGCATTTATTTTATTCATCCGTTTTCGACGGAATTTGTTTTCCGTCGAAAAACTTCACAAAATCAATTTCTTTTGCATTTATTTTATTCATCCGTTTTCGACGGAATACATTTTGCGTCAAAAATCTTCAACGGAATCCTTTTTTCGTCAAAAAACTTCATAAAATGAATTTCTTTTGCATTTATTTTATTCATCTATTTTCGACGGAATTCATTTTCCGTCAAAAATCTTCGACGGAATCTATTTTCCGTCGAAAAACTTCACAAAATCAATTTCTTTTGCATTTATTTTATTCATCCGTTTTCGACGGAATTCATTTTCTGTCAAAAATCTTCGACGGAATCCATTTTCCATCAAAAATCGTCTACGAAATTCATTTTCCATCAAAAAATTTCGGCGGAATCCATTTTCCGTCTAAAAACTTCACAAAATCAATTTCTTTTGCATTTATTTTATTCAACCGTTTTCGACGGAATACATTTTCAGTCAAAAATCTTCGACGAAATCCATTTTCCGTCGAAAAGCATCACAAAATCAATTTCTTTTGCATTTATTTTATTCATCCATTTTCGATGGAATTCATTTTCCGTCAAAAATCTTCGACGAAATCCATTTTCCGTCGAAAAACTTCACAAAATCAATTTCTTTTGCATTTATTTTATTCATCCGTTTTCGACGAAATCCATTTTCCATAAAAAATCTTCGACGAAATCCATTTTCCATCAAAAATCTTCCACGTAATCCATTTTCCGTCGAAAAACTTCAAATAATCAATTTCTTTTGCATTTATTTCATTCATCCGTTTTCGACGGAATTTGTTTTCCGTCGAAAAACTTCACAAAATCAATTTCTTTTGCATTTATTTTATTCATCCATTTTCGACGGAATACATTTTTCGTCAAAAATCTTCGACGGAATCCTTTTTTCGTCGAAAAACTTCATAAAATCAATTTCTTTTGCATTTATTTTATTCATCCATTTTCGACGGAATTCATTTTCCGTCAAAAATCTTCGACGGAATCTATTTTCCGTCGAAAAACTTCACAAAATCAATTTCTTTTGCATTTATTTTATTCATCCGTTTTCGACGGAATTCATTTTCTGTCAAAAATCTATCAAAAATATTCTACGAAATTCATTTTCCGTCGAAAAACTTCAAAAAATCAATTTCTTTTGCATTTATTTTATTAATCCGTTTTCGACGCAATTCTTTTTCCGTCGAAAAACATCACAAAATCAATTTCTTTTGCATTTATTTTATTCATCCGTTTTCGACGGAATACATTTTCCGTCAAAAATCTTCTACCTAATCCCTTTTCCGTCGAAAAACTTCACAAAATCAATTTCTTTTGCATTTATTTTATTCATCCATTTTCGATGGAATTCATTTTTCGTCAAAAATCTTCAACGGAATCCATTTTCCGTCAAAAATCTTCACAAAATCAATTTCTTTTGCATTTATTTTATTCATCCGTTTTCGGCGGAATTTATTTTCCGTCGAAAAACTTCACAAAACCAATTTCTTTTGTATTTATTTTATTCATCCGTTTTCGAAGGAATAAATTTTTCGTCAAGAATCTTCGACGGAATCCTTTTTCCGTCGAAAAACTTCACAAAACCAATTTATTTTGCATTTATTTTATTCATCCGTTTTCGACGGAATACATTTTCCGTCAAAAATCTTCGACGGAATCCTTTTTTCGTCGAAAAACTTCATAAAATCAATTTCTTTGGCATTTATTTTAATCATCCATTTTCGACGAAATTCATTTTCCGTTAAAAATCTTCGACGGAATCCATTTTCCGTCGAAAAACTTCACAAAATCAATTTCTTTTGCATTTATTTTATTCATCCGTTTTCGACGGAATTCATTTTCCGTTAAAAATCTTCACAAAATCAATTTCTTTTGCATTTATTTTATTAATCCGTTTTCGACGGAATACATTTTTCGTCGAAAAACTTCATAAAATCAATTTCTTTTGCATTTATTTTATTCTTCCATTTTCGACGGAATTCATTTTTCGTCCAAAATCTTCGACGGAATCCATTTTTCGTCGAAAAACTTCACAAAATCAATTTCTTTTGGATTTATTTTATTCATCTGTTTTCGACGGAATTTGTTTTTCGTCGAAAAAATTCACAAAATCAATTTCTTTTGCATTAATTTAATTCATCCATTTTCGATGGAATACATTTTCCGTCAAAAATCTTCGACGGAATCCATTTTACGTCGAAAAACTTCACAAAAACCAATTCTTTTGCATTTATTTTATTCATCCATTTTCGACGGAATCCGTTTTCAGTCGAAAATCGTCACAAAATCAATTTCTTTTGCATTTATTTTATTCATCCGTTTTCAATGGAATTCATTTTCCGCCAAAAGTCTTCGACGGAATCCATTTTTCGTCAAAAATCTTCTACGGAATCCATTTTCCGTCGAAAAACTTCACAAAATAAATTTCTTTTGCATTTATTTTATTCATCCGTTTTCGACGGAATTTGTTTTCCGTCGAAAAACTTCACAAAATCAATTTCTTTTGCATTTATTTTATTCATCCGTTTTCGACGGAATACATTTTTCGTCAAAAATCTTCGACGGAATCCTTTTTTCGTCGAAAAACTTCATAAAATCAATTTCTTTTGCATTTATTTTATTCATCCATTTTCGACGGAATTCATTTTCCTGTCAAAAATCTTCGACGGAATCTATTTTCCGTCGAAAAACTTCACAAAATAAATTTCTTTTGCATTTATTTTATTCATCCGTTTTCGACGGAATTCATTTTCTGTCAAAAATCTTCGACGGAATCCATTTTCCATCAAAAATATTCTACGAAATTCATTTTCCGTCGAAAAACTTCAAAAAATCAATTTCTTTTGCATTTATTTTATTAATCCGTTTTCGACGCAATTCTTTTTCCGTCGAAAAACATCACAAAATCAATTTCTTTTGCATTTATTTTATTCATCCGTTTTCGACGGAATACATTTTCCGTCAAAAATCTTCGAACTAATCCATTTTCCGTCGAAAAACTTTACAAAATCAATTTCTTTTGCATTTATTTTATTCATCCATTTTCGATGGAATTCATTTTTCGTCAAAAATCTTCGACGGAATCCATTTTCCGTCAAAAATCTTCACAAAATCAATTTCTTTTGCATTTATTTTATTCATCCGTTTTCGACGGAATTTATTTTCCGTCGAAAAACTTCACAAAACCAATTTCTTTTGTATTTATTTTATTCATCCGTTTTCGACGGAATAAATTTTTCGTCAAGAATCTTCGACGGAATCCTTTTTCCGTCGAAAAACTTCACAAAACCAATTTCTTTTGTATTTATTTTATTCATCCGTTTTCGACGGAATAAATTTTTCGTCAAGAATCTTCTACGGAATCCATTTTCCGTCGAAAAACTTCACAAAATAAATTTCTTTTGCATGTATTTTATTCATCCGTTTTCGACGGAATTTGTTTTCCGTCGAAAAACTTCACAAAATCAATTTCTTTTGCATTTATTTTATTCATCCGTTTTCGACGGAATACATTTTTCGTCAAAAATCTTCAACGGAATCCTTTGTTCGTCAAAAAACTTCATAAAATCAATTTCTTTTGCATTTATTTTATTCATACATTTTCGACAGAATTCATTTTCCGTCAAAAATCTTCGACGGAATCTATTTTCCGTCGAAAAACTTCACAAAATTAATTTCTTTTGCATTTATTTTATTCATCCGTTTTCGACGGAATTCATTTTCTGTCAAAAATCTTCGACGGAATCCATTTTCCATCAAAAATCTTCTACGAAATTCATTTTCCATCGAAAAACTTCAAAAAATCAATTTCTTTTGCATTTATTTTATTAATCCGTTTTCGACGCAATTCTTTTTCCGTCGAAAAACATCACAAAATCAATTTCTTTTGCATTTATTTTATTCATCCGTTTTCGACGGAATACATTTTCCGTCAAAAATCTTCGACCTAATCCATTTTCCGTCGAAAAACTTCACAAAATCAATTTCTTTTGCATTTATTTTATTCATCCATTTTCGATGGAATTCATTTTGCGTCAAAAATCTTCGACGGAATCCATTTTCAGTCAAAAATCTTCACAAAATCAATTTCTTTTGCATTTATTTTATTCATCCGTTTTCGACGGAATTTGTTTTCCGTCGAAAAACTTCACAAAACCAATTTCTTTTGCATTTATTTTATTCATCCGTTTTTGACGGAATTTGTTTTTCGTCGAAAAACTTCAGAAAATCAATTTCTTTTGCATTTATTTTATTAATCCGTTTTCGATGGAATTCATTTGCCGTCAAAAATTTTCGACGTAATCCATTTTCCGTCAAAAATCTTCTACGGAATCCATTTTCAGTCTAAAAACTTCACAAAATCAATTTCTTTTGCATTTATTTTATTCATCCATTTTCGACGGAATCCAATTTCCGTCAAAAATCTTCTACGGAATCCTTTTTTCGTCAAAAAACTTCATAAAATCAATTTCTTTTGCATTTATTTTATTCATACATTTTCGACAGAATTCATTTTCCGTCAAAAATCTTCGACGGAATCTATTTTCCGTCGAAAAACTTCACAAAATTAATTTCTTTTGCATTTATTTTATTCATCCGTTTTCGACGGAATTCATTTTCTGTCAAAAATCTTCGACGGAATCCATTTTCCATCAAAAATCTTCTACGAAATTCATTTTCCATCGAAAAACTTCAAAAAATCAATTTCTTTTGCATTTATTTTATTAATCCGTTTTCGACGCAATTCTTTTTCCGTCGAAAAACATCACAAAATCAATTTCTTTTGCATTTATTTTATTCATCCGTTTTCGACGGAATACATTTTCCGTCAAAAATCTTCGACCTAATCCATTTTCCGTCGAAAAACTTCACAAAATCAATTTCTTTTGCATTTATTTTATTCATCCATTTTCGATGGAATTCATTTTGCGTCAAAAATCTTCGACGGAATCCATTTTCAGTCAAAAATATTCACAAAATCAATTTCTTTTGCATTTATTTTATTCATCCGTTTTCGACGGAATTTGTTTTCCGTCGAAAAACTTCACAAAACCAATTTCTTTTGCATTTATTTTATTCATCCGTTTTTGACGGAATTTGTTTTTCGTCGAAAAACTTCAGAAAATCAATTTCTTTTGCATTTATTTTATTAATCCGTTTTCGATGGAATTCATTTGCCGTCAAAAATTTTCGACGGAATCCATTTTCCGTCAAAAATCTTCTACGGAATCCATTTTCAGTCTAAAAACATCACAAAATCAATTTCTTTTGCATTTATTTTATTCATCCGTTTTCGACGGAATTTGTTTTCCGTCGAAAAACTTCACAAAATCAATTTATTTTGCATTTATTTTATTCATCCGTTTTCGACGGAATACATTTTGCGTCGAAAAACTTGATAAAATCAATTTCTTTTGCATTTATTTTATTCATCCATTTTCGACGGAATTCATTTTCCGTCAAAAATCTTCGACGGAATACAATTTTCGTCGAAAAACTTGATAAAATCAATTTCTTTTGCATTTATTTTATTCATCCGTTTTCGACGGAATTCATTTTCTGTCAAAAATCCTCGACGGAATCCATTTTCCATCAAAAATCTTCTACGAAATTCATTTTTCGTCGAAAAACATCAAAAAATCAATTTCTTTTGCATTTATTTTATTAATCTGTTTTCGACGCAATTCTTTTTCCGTCGAAAAACTTCACAAAATCAATTTCATTTGCATTTATTTTATTCATCCATTTTCGACGGAATACATTTTCCGTCAAAAATCTTCGACCGAATCCATTTTCCGTCGAAAAACTTCACAAAATCAATTTCTTTTACATTTATTTTATTCATCCGTTTTCGAGGGAATTCATTTTCCGTCAAAAATCTTCGAAGGAATCCATTTTCCGTCAAAAATCTTCACAAAAACAATTTCTTTTGCATTTATTTTATTCATCCGTTTTCGACGGAATTTGTTTTCCGTCGAAAAACTTCACAAAATCAATTTCTTTTGCATTTATTTTATTCATCCGTTTTCGACGGAATACATTTTTCGTGAAAAATGTTCGACGGAATCCATTTTTCATCGAAAAACTTCATAAAATCAATTTCTTTTGCATTTATTTTATTCATCCATTTTCGACGGAATTCATTTTCCTTCAAAAATCTTCGACGGAATCCTTTTTCCGTCGAAAAACTTCACAAAATCAATTTCTTTTGCATTTATTTTATTCATCCATTTTCGACGGAATTCGTTTTCCGTCAAAAATCTTCGACGGAATCCATTTTCCGTTGAAAAACTTCACAAAATCAATTTCTTTTGCATTTATTTTATTCATCCGTTTTCGACGGAATTTGTTTTCCGTCGAAAAACTTCACAAAATCAATTTATTTTGCATTTATTTTATTCATCCTTTTTCGACGGAATACATTTTTCGCCAAAAATCTTCGACGGAATACATTTTGCGTCGAAAAACTTGATAAAATCAATTTCTTTTGCATTTATTTTATTCATCCATTTTCGACGGAATTCATTTTCCGTCAAAATCTTCGACGGAATACAATTTTCGTCGAAAAACTTGATAAAATCAATTTCTTTTGCATTTATTTTATTCATCCGTTTTCGACGGAATTCATTTTCTGTCAAAAAGCTTCGACGGAATCCATTTTCCATCAAAAATCTTCTACGAAATTCATTTTTCGTCCAAAAACATCAAAAAATCAATTTCTTTTGCATTTATTTTATTAATCCGTTTTCGACGCAATTCTTTTTCCATCGAAAAACTTCACAAAATCAATTTCATTTGCATTTATTTTATTCATCCATTTTCGACGGAATACATTTTCCGTCAAAAATCTTCGACCGAATCCATTTTCCGTCGAAAAACTTCACAAAATCAATTTCTTTTACATTTATTTTATTCATCCGTTTTCGAGGGAATTCATTTTCCGTCAAAAATCTTCGAAGGAATCCATTTTCCGTCAAAAATCTTCACAAAAACAATTTCTTTTGCATTTATTTTATTCATCCGTTTTCGACGGAATTTGTTTTCCGTCGAAAAACTTCACAAAATCAATTTCTTTTGCATTTATTTTATTCATCCGTTTTCGACGGAATACATTTTTCGTGAAAAATGTTCGACGGAATCCATTTTTCATCGAAAAACTTCATAAAATCAATTTCTTTTGCATTTATTTTATTCATCCATTTTCGACGGAATTCATTTTCCTTCAAAAATCTTCGACGGAATCCTTTTTCCGTCGAAAAACTTCACAAAATCAATTTCTTTTGCATTTATTTTATTTATCCATTTTCGACGGAATTCGTTTTCCGTCAAAAATCTTCGACGGAATCCATTTTCCGTTGAAAAACTTCACAAAATCAATTTCTTTTGCATTTATTTTATTCAACCGTTTTCGACGGAATTTGTTTTCCGTCGAAAAACTTCACAAAATCAATTTATTTTGCATTTATTTTATTCATCCTTTTTCGACGGAATACATTTTTCGCCAAAAATCTTCGACGGAATACATTTTGCGTCGAAAAACTTGATAAAATCAATTTCTTTTGCATTTATTTTATTCATCCATTTTCGACGGAATTCATTTTCCGTCAAAATCTTCGACGGAATACAATTTTCGTCGAAAAACTTGATAAAATCAATTTCTTTTGCATTTATTTTATTCATCCGTTTTCGACGGAATTCATTTTCTGTCAAAAAGCTTCGACGGAATCCATTTTCCATCAAAAATCTTCTACGAAATTCATTTTTCGTCAAAAAACATCAAAAAATCAATTTCTTTTGCATTTATTTTATTAATCCGTTTTCGACGCAATTCTTTTTCCGTCGAAAAACTTCACAAAATCAATTTCTTTTGCATTTATTTATTCATCCGTTTTCGACGGAATACATTTTCCGTCAAAAATCTTCGACCGAATCCATTTTCCGTCGAAAAACTTCACATAATCAATTTCTTTTGCATTTATTTTATTCATCCGTTTTCGATGGAATTCATTTTCCGTCAAAAATCTTCGACGGAATCCATTTTCCGTCAAAAATCTTCACAAAAACAATTTCTTTTGCATTTATTTTATTCATCCGTTTTCGACGGAATTTGTTATCCGTCGAAAAACTTCGACGGAATCCATTTTCCGTCAAAAATCTTCACAAAATCAATTTCTTTTGCATTTATTTTATCCATTTTCGACGGAATTTGTTATCCGTCGAAAAACTTCACAAAATCAATTTCTTTTGCATTTATCTTATTCATCCGTTTTCGACAGAATACATTTTTCGTCAAAAATGTTCGACGGAATCCATTTTTCATCGAAAAACTTCCTAAAATCAATTTCTTTTACATTTATTTTATTCATCCATTTTCGACGGAATTCATTTTCCTTCAAAAATCTTCGACGGAATCCTTTTTCCGTCGAAAAACTTCACAAAATCAATTTCTTTTGCATTTATTTTATTCATCCATTTTCGATGGAATTCATTTTGCGTCAAAAATCTTCGACGGAATCCATTTTCAGTCAAAAATCTTCACAAAATCAATTTCTTTTGCATTTATTTTATTCATCCGTTTTCGACGGAATTTGTTTTCCGTCGAAAAACTTCACAAAACCAATTTCTTTTGCATTTATTTTATTCATCCGTTTTTGACGGAATTTGTTTTTCGTCGAAAAACTTCAGAAAATCAATTTCTTTTGCATTTATTTTATTAATCCGTTATCGATGGAATTCATTTGCCGTCAAAAATTTTCGACGGAATCCATTTTCCGTCAAAAATCTTCTACGGAATCCATTTTCAGTCTAAAAACATCACAAAATCAATTTCTTTTGCATTTATTTTATTCATCCGTTTTCGACGGAATACATTTTTCGTCAAAAATCTTCAACGGAATCCTTTTTTCGTCAAAAAACTTCATAAAATCAATTTCTTTTGCATTTATTTTATTCATACATTTTCGACAGAATTCATTTTCCGTCCAAAATCTTCGACGGAATCTATTTTCCGTCGAAAAACTTCACAAAATTAATTTCTTTTGCATTTATTTTATTCATCCGTTTTCGACGGAATTCATTTTCTGTCAAAAATCTTCGACGGAATCCATTTTCCATCAAAAATCTTCTACGAAATTCATTTTCCATCGAAAAACTTCAAAAAATCAATTTCTTTTGCATTTATTTTATTAATCCGTTTTCGACGCAATTCTTTTTCCGTCGAAAAACATCACAAAATCAATTTCTTTTGCATTTATTTTATTCATCCATTTTCGACGGAATACATTTTCCGTCAAAAATCTTCGACCTAATCCATTTTCCGTCGAAAAACTTCACAAAATCAATTTCTTTTGCATTTATTTTATTCATCCATTTTCGATGGAATTCATTTTGCGTCAAAAATCTTCGACGGAATCCATTTTCAGTCAAAAATCTTCACAAAATCAATTTCTTTTGCATTTATTTTATTCATCCGTTTTCGACGGAATTTGTTTTCCGTCGAAAAACTTCACAAAACCAATTTCTTTTGCATTTATTTTATTCATCCGTTTTTGACGGAATTTGTTTTTCGTCGAGAAACTTCAGAAAATCAATTTCTTTTGCATTTATTTTATTAATCCGTTATCGATGGAATTCATTTGCCGTCAAAAATTTTCGACGGAATCCATTTTCCGTCAAAAATCTTCTACGGAATCCATTTTCAGTCTAAAAACATCACAAAATCAATTTCTTTTGCATTTATTTTATTCATCCGTTTTCGACGGAATTTGTTTTCCGTCGAAAACTTCACAAAATCAATTTATTTTGCATTTATTTTATTCATCCGTTTTCGACGGAATACATTTTGCGTCGAAAAACTTGATAAAATCAATTTCTTTTGCATTTATTTTATTCATCCATTTTCGACGGAATTCATTTTCCGTCAAAAATCTTCGACGGAATACAATTTTCGTCGAAAAACTTGATAAAATCAATTTCTTTTGCATTTATTTTATTCATCCGTTTTCGACGGAATTCATTTTCTGTCAAAAATCCTCGACGGAATCCATTTTCCATCAAAAATATTCTACGAAATTCATTTTTCGTCGAAAAACATCAAAAAATCAATTTCTTTTGCATTTATTTTATTAATCCGTTTTCGACGCAATTCTTTTTCCGTCGAAAAACTTCACAAAATCAATTTCATTTGCATTTATTTTATTCATCCATTTTCGACGGAATACATTTTCCGTCAAAAATCTTCGACCGAATCCATTTTCCGTCGAAAAACTTCACAAAATCAATTTCTTTTACATTTATTTTATTCATCCGTTTTCGAGGGAATTCATTTTCCGTCAAAAATCTTCGAAGGAATCCATTTTCCGTCAAAAATCTTCACAAAAACAATTTCTTTTGCATTTATTTTATTCATCCGTTTTCGACGGAATTTGTTTTCCGTCGAAAAACTTCACAAAATCAATTTCTTTTGCATTTATTTTATTCATCCGTTTTCGACGGAATACATTTTTCGTGAAAAATGTTCGACGGAATCCATTTTTCATCGAAAAACTTCATAAAATCAATTTCTTTTGCATTTATTTTATTCATCCATTTTCGACGGAATTCATTTTCCTTCAAAAATCTTCGACGGAATCCTTTTGCCGTCGAAAAACTTCACAAAATCAATTTCTTTTGCATTTATTTTATTCATCCATTTTCGACGGAATTCGTTTTCCGTCAAAAATCTTCGACGGAATCCATTTTCCGTTGAAAAACTTCACAAAATCAATTTCTTTTGCATTTATTTTATTCATCCGTTTTCGACGGAATTTGTTTTCCGTCGAAAAACTTCACAAAATCAATTTATTTTGCATTTATTTTATTCATCCTTTTTCGACGGAATACATTTTTCGCCAAAAATCTTCGACGGAATACATTTTGCGTCGAAAAACTTGATAAAATCAATTTCTTTTGCATTTATTTTATTCATCCATTTTCGACGGAATTCATTTTCCGTCAAAATCTTCGACGAAATACAATTTTCGTCGAAAAACTTGATAAAATCAATTTCTTTTGCATTTATTTTATTCATCCGTTTTCGACGGAATTCATTTTCTGTCAAAAAGCTTCGACGGAATCCATTTTCCATCAAAAATCTTCTACGAAATTCATTTTTCGTCCAAAAACATCAAAAAATCAATTTCTTTTGCATTTATTTTATTAATCCGTTTTCGACGCAATTCTTTTTCCGTCGAAAAACTTCACAAAATCAATTTCATTTGCATTTATTTTATTCATCCGTTTTCGACGGAATACATTTTCCGTCAAAAATCTTCGACCGAATCCATTTTCCGTCGAAAAACTTCACAAAATCAATTTCTTTTGCATTTATTTTATTCATCCGTTTTCGAGGGAATTCATTTTCCGTCAAAAATCTTCGACGGAATCCATTTTCCGTCAAAAATCTTCACAAAAACAATTTCTTTTGCATTTATTTTATTCATCCGTTTTCGACGGAATTTGTTTTCCGTCGAAAAACTTCACAAAATCAATTTCTTTTGCATTTATTTTATTCATCCGTTTTCGACGGAATACATTTTTCGTGAAAAATCTTCAACGGAATCCATTTTCCATCGAAAAACTTCATAAAATCAATTTCTTTTGCATTTATTTTATTCATCCATTTTCGACGGAATTCATTTTCCTTCAAAAATCTTCGACGGAATCCTTTTTCTGTCGAAAAACTTCACAAAATCAATTTCTTTTGCATTTATTTTATTCATCCATTTTCGACGGAATTCGTTTTCCGTCAAAAATCTTCGACGGAATCCATTTTCCGTTGAAAAACTTCACAAAATCAATTTCTTTTGCATTTATTTTATTCATCCATTTTCGACGGAATTCATTTTCCGTCGAAAAACTTCACAAAATCAATTTATTTTGCATTTATTTTATTCATCCTTTTTCGACGGAATACATTTTTCGCCAAAAATCTTCGACGGAATACATTTTGCGTCGAAAAACTTGATAAAATCAATTTCTTTTGCATTTATTTTATTCATCCATTTTCGACGGAATTCATTTTCCGTCAAAATCTTCGACGGAATACAATTTTCGTCGAAAAACTTGATAAAATCAATTTCTTTTGCATTTATTTTATTCATCCGTTTTCGACGGAATTCATTTTCTGTCAAAAAGCTTCGACGGAATCCATTTTCCATCAAAAATCTTCTACGAAATTCATTTTTCGTCCAAAAACATCAAAAAATCAATTTCTTTTGCATTTATTTTATTAATCCGTTTTCGACGCAATTCTTTTTCCGTCGAAAAACTTCACAAAATCAATTTCTTTTGCATTTATTTATTCATCCGTTTTCGACGGAATACATTTTCCGTCAAAAATCTTCGACCGAATCCATTTTCCGTCGAAAAACTTCACATAATCAATTTCTTTTGCATTTATTTTATTCATCCGTTTTCGATGGAATTCATTTTCCGTCAAAAATCTTCGACGGAATCCATTTTCCGTCAAAAATCTTCACAAAAACAATTTCTTTTGCATTTATTTTATTCATCCGTTTTCGACGGAATTTGTTATCCGTCGAAAAACTTCACAAAATCAATTTCTTTTGCATTTATCTTATTCATCCGTTTTCGACAGAATACATTTTTCGTCAAAAATGTTCGACGGAATCCATTTTTCATCGAAAAACTTCCTAAAATCAATTTCTTTTACATTTATTTTATTCATCCATTTTCGACGGAATTCATTTTCCTTCAAAAATCTTCGACGGAATCCTTTTTCCGTCGAAAAACTTCACAAAATCAATTTCTTTTGCATTTATTTTATTCATCCATTTTCGATGGAATTCATTTTGCGTCAAAAATCTTCGACGGAATCCATTTTCAGTCAAAAATCTTCACAAAATCAATTTCTTTTGCATTTATTTTATTCATCCGTTTTCGACGGAATTTGTTTTCCGTCGAAAAACTTCACAAAACCAATTTCTTTTGCATTTATTTTATTCATCCGTTTTTGACGGAATTTGTTTTTCGTCGAAAAACTTCAGAAAATCAATTTCTTTTGCATTTATTTTATTAATCCGTTATCGATGGAATTCATTTGCCGTCAAAAATTTTCGACGGAATCCATTTTCCGTCAAAAATCTTCTACGGAATCCATTTTCAGTCTAAAAACATCACAAAATCAATTTCTTTTGCATTTATTTTATTCATCCGTTTTCGACGGAATTTGTTTTCCGTCGAAAAACTTCACAAAATCAATTTCTTTTGCATTTATTTTATTCATCCGTTTTCGACAGAATACATTTTTCGTCAAAAATGTTCGACGGAATCCATTTTTCATCGAAAAACTTCATAAAATCAATTTCTTTTACATTTATTTTATTCATCCATTTTCGACGGAATTCATTTTCCTTCAAAAATCTTCGACGGAATCCATTTTCCGTCGAAAAACTTCACAAAACCATTTTCTTTTGCATTTATTTTATTCATCCATTTTCGACGTAATCCATTTTCAGTCGAAAATCTTCACAAAATTAATTTCTTTTGCATTTATTTTATTCATCCGTTTTCGATGGAATTCATTTTCCGTCAAAAGTCTTCGACGGAATCCATTTTCCGTCAAAAATCTTCTACGGAATCCATTTTCCGTCGAAAAACTTCACAAAATATATTTCTTTTGCATTTATTTCATTCATCCGTTTTCGACGGAATTTGTTTTCCGTCGAAAAACTTCACAAAATCAATTTCTTTTGCATTTATTTTATTCATCCGTTTTCGACGGAATACATTTTTCGTCAAAAATCTTCGACGGAATCCTTTTTTCGTCGAAAAACTTCATAAAATCAATTTCTTTTGCATTTATTTTATTCATCCATTTTCGACGGAATTCATTTTCCGTCAAAAATCTTCGACGGAATCTATTTTCCGTCGAAAAACTTCACAAAATAAATTTCTTTTGCATTTATTTTATTCATCCGTTTTCGACGGAATTCATTTTCTGTCAAAAATCTTCGACGGAATCCATTTTCCATCAAAAATATTCTACGAAATTCATTTTCCGTCGAAAAACTTCAAAAAATCAATTTCTTTTGCATTTATTTTATTAATCCGTTTTCGACGCAATTCTTTTTCCGTCGAAAAACATCACAAAATCAATTTCTTTTGCATTTATTTTATTCATCCGTTTTCGACGGAATACATTTTCCGTCAAAAATCTTCGAACTAATCCATTTTCCGTCGAAAAACTTTACAAAATCAATTTCTTTTGCATTTATTTTATTCATCCATTTTCGATGGAATTCATTTTTCGTCAAAAATCTTCGACGGAATCCATTTTCCGTCAAAAATCTTCACAAAATCAATTTCTTTTGCGTTTATTTTATTCATCCGTTTTCGACGGAATTTATTTTCCGTCGAAAAACTTCACAAAACCAATTTCTTTTGTATTTATTTTATTCATCCGTTTTCGACGGAATAAATTTTTCGTCAAGAATCTTCGACGGAATCCTTTTTCCGTCGAAAAACTTCACAAAACCAATTTCTTTTGTATTTATTTTATTCATCCGTTTTCGACGGGATAAATTTTTCGTCAAGAATCTCCTACGGAATCCATTTTCCGTCGAAAAACTTCACAAAATCAATTTCTTTTGCATTTATTTTATTCATCCGTTTTCGACGAAATCCATATTCCATCAAAAATCTTCGATGAAATCCATTTTCCATCAAAAATCTTCTACGGAATCCATTTTCCGTCGAAAAACTTCAAATAATCAATTTCTTTTGCATTTATTTTAATAATCCGTTTTCGACGGAATTCTTTTTCCGTCGAAAAACTTCACAAAATAATTTCTTTTGCATATATTTTAGTCATCCGTATTCGACGGAAAACATTTTTCGTCAAAAATCTTCGACGGAATCCATTTTTCGTCGAGAAACTTCATAAAATCAATTTCTTTGGCATTTATTTTATTCATCCATTTTCGACGGAATTCATTTTGCGTTAAAAATCTTCGACGGAATCCATTTTCCGTCGAAAAACTTCACAAAATCAATTTCTTTTGCATTTATTTTATTCATTCGTTTTCGACGGAATTCATTTTCTGTCAAAAATCTTCGACGGAATCCATTTTCCATCAAAAATCTTCTACGAAATTCATTTTTCGTCCAAAAACATCAAAAAATCAATTTCTTTTGCATTTATTTTATTAATCCGTTTTCGACGCAATTCTTTTTCCGTCGAAAAACTTCACAAAATCAATTTCTTTTGCATTTATTTATTCATCCGTTTTCGACGGAATACATTTTCCGTCAAAAATCTTCGACCGAATCCATTTTCCGTCGAAAAACTTCACATAATCAATTTCTTTTGCATTTATTTTATTCATCCGTTTTCGATGGAATTCATTTTCCGTCAAAAATCTTCGACGGAATCCATTTTCCGTCAAAAATCTTCACTAAAACAATTTCTTTTGCATTTATTTTATTCATCCGTTTTCGACGGAATTTGTTATCCGTCGAAAAACTTCACAAAATCAATTTCTTTTGCATTTATCTTATTCATCCGTTTTCGACAGAATACATTTTTCGTCAAAAATGTTCGACGGAATCCATTTTTCATCGAAAAACTTCCTAAAATCAATTTCTTTTACATTTATTTTATTCATCCATTTTCGACGGAATTCATTTTCCTTCAAAAATCTTCGACGGAATCCTTTTTCCGTCGAAAAACTTCACAAAATCAATTTCTTTTGCATTTATTTTATTCATCCATTTTCGATGGAATTCATTTTGCGTCAAAAATCTTCGACGGAATCCATTTTCAGTCAAAAATCTTCACAAAATCAATTTCTTTTGCATTTATTTTATTCATCCGTTTTCGACGGAATTTGTTTTCCGTCGAAAAACTTCACAAAACCAATTTCTTTTGCATTTATTTTATTCATCCGTTTTTGACGGAATTTGTTTTTCGTCGAAAAACTTCAGAAAATCAATTTCTTTTGCATTTATTTTATTAATCCGTTATCGATGGAATTCATTTGCCGTCAAAAATTTTCGACGGAATCCATTTTCCGTCAAAAATCTTCTACGGAATCCATTTTCAGTCTAAAAACATCACAAAATCAATTTCTTTTGCATTTATTTTATTCATCCGTTTTCGACGGAATTTGTTTTCCGTCGAAAAACTTCACAAAATCAATTTCTTTTGCATTTATTTTATTCATCCGTTTTCGACAGAATACATTTTTCGTCAAAAATGTTCGACGGAATCCATTTTTCATCGAAAAACTTCATAAAATCAATTTCTTTTACATTTATTTTATTCATCCATTTTCGACGGAATTCATTTTCCTTCAAAAATCTTCGACGGAATCCATTTTCCGTCGAAAAACTTCACAAAACCATTTTCTTTTGCATTTATTTTATTCATCCATTTTCGACGTAATCCATTTTCAGTCGAAAATCTTCACAAAATTAATTTCTTTTGCATTTATTTTATTCATCCGTTTTCGATGGAATTCATTTTCCGTCAAAAGTCTTCGACGGAATCCATTTTCCGTCAAAAATCTTCTACGGAATCCATTTTCCGTCGAAAAACTTCACAAAATATATTTCTTTTGCATTTATTTCATTCATCCGTTTTCGACGGAATTTGTTTTCCGTCGAAAAACTTCACAAAATCAATTTCTTTTGCATTTATTTTATTCATCCGTTTTCGACGGAATACATTTTTCGTCAAAAATCTTCGACGGAATCCTTTTTTCGTCGAAAAACTTCATAAAATCAATTTCTTTTGCATTTATTTTATTCATCCATTTTCGACGGAATTCATTTTCCGTCAAAAATCTTCGACGGAATCTATTTTCCGTCGAAAAACTTCACAAAATAAATTTCTTTTGCATTTATTTTATTCATCCGTTTTCGACGGAATTCATTTTCTGTCAAAAATCTTCGACGGAATCCATTTTCCATCAAAAATATTCTACGAAATTCATTTTCCGTCGAAAAACTTCAAAAAATCAATTTCTTTTGCATTTATTTTATTAATCCGTTTTCGACGCAATTCTTTTTCCGTCGAAAAACATCACAAAATCAATTTCTTTTGCATTTATTTTATTCATCCGTTTTCGACGGAATACATTTTCCGTCAAAAATCTTCGAACTAATCCATTTTCCGTCGAAAAACTTTACAAAATCAATTTCTTTTGCATTTATTTTATTCATCCATTTTCGATGGAATTCATTTTTCGTCAAAAATCTTCGACGGAATCCATTTTCCGTCAAAAATCTTCACAAAATCAATTTCTTTTGCGTTTATTTTATTCATCCGTTTTCGACGGAATTTATTTTCCGTCGAAAAACTTCACAAAACCAATTTCTTTTGTATTTATTTTATTCATCCGTTTTCGACGGAATAAATTTTTCGTCAAGAATCTTCGACGGAATCCTTTTTCCGTCGAAAAACTTCACAAAACCAATTTCTTTTGTATTTATTTTATTCATCCGTTTTCGACAAAATAAATTTTTCGTCAAGAATCTTCTACGGAATCCATTTTCCGTCGAAAAACTTCACAAAATCAATTTCTTTTGCATTTATTTTATTCATCCGTTTTCGACGAAATCCATATTCCATCAAAAATCTTCGATGAAATCCATTTTCCATCAAAAATCTTCTACGGAATCCATTTTCCGTCGAAAAACTTCAAATAATCAATTTCTTTTGCATTTATTTTAATAATCCGTTTTCGACGGAATTCTTTTTCCGTCGAAAAACTTCACAAAATAATTTCTTTTGCATATATTTTAGTCATCCGTTTTCGACGGAATACATTTTTCGTCAAAAATCTTCGACGGAATCCATTTTTCGTCGAAAAACTTCATAAAATCAATTTCTTTTGCATTTATTTTATTCATCCGTTTTCGAGGGAATTCATTTTCCGTCAAAAATCTTCGAAGGAATCCATTTTCCGTCAAAAATCTTCACAAAAACAATTTCTTTTGCATTTATTTTATTCATCCGTTTTCGACGGAATTTGTTTTCCGTCGAAAAACTTCACAAAATCAATTTCTTTTGCATTTATTTTATTCATCCGTTTTCGACGGAATACATTTTCCGTCGAAAAACTTCACAAAACCAATTTCTTTTGTATTTATTTTATTCATCCGTTTTCGACGGAATAAATTTTTCGTCAAGAATCTTCGACGGAATCCTTTTTCCGTCGAAAAACTTCACAAAACCAATTTCTTTTGTATTTATTTTATTCATCCGTTTTGGACGGAATAAATTTTTCGTCAAGAATCTTCTACGTAATCCATTTTCTGTCGAAAAACTTCACAAAATAAATTTCTTTTGCATTTATTTTATTCATCCGTTTTCGACGAAATCCATATTCCATCAAAAATCTTCGATGAAATCCATTTTCCATCAAAAATCTTCTACGGAATCCATTTTCCGTCGAAAAACTTCAAATAATCAATTTCTTTTGCATTTATTTTAATAATCCGTTTTCGACGGAATCCTTTTTCCGTCGAAAAACTTCACAAAATAATTTCTTTTGCATATATTTTAGTCATCCGTTTTCGACGGAATACATTTTTCGTCAAAAATCTTCGACGGAATCCATTTTTCGTCGAAAAACTTCATAAAATCAATTTCTTTTGCATTTATTTTATTCATCCGTTTTCGAGGGAATTCATTTTCCGTCAAAAATCTTCGAAGGAATCCATTTTCCGTCAAAAATCTTCACAAAAACAATTTCTTTTGCATTTATTTTATTCATCCGTTTTCGACGGAATTTGTTTTCCGTCGAAAAACTTCACAAAATCAATTTCTTTTGCGTTTATTTTATTCATCAGTTTTCGACGGAATTTATTTTCCGTCGAAAAACTTCACAAAACCAATTTCTTTTGTATTTATTTTATTCATCCGTTTTCGACGGAATAAATTTTTCGTCAAGAATCTTCGACGGAATCCTTTTTCCGTCGAAAAACTTCACAAAACCAATTTCTTTTGTATTTATTTTATTCATCCGTTTTCGACGGAAAAAATTTTTCGTCAAGAATCTTCTACGGAATCCATTTTCCGTCGAAAAACTTCACAAAATAAATTTCTTTTGCATTTATTTTATTCATCCGTTTTCGACGAAATCCATATTCCATCAAAAATCTTCGATGAAATCCATTTTCCATCAAAAATCTTCTACGAAATTCATTTTTCGTCGAAAAACTTCAAATAATCAATTTCTTTTGCATTTATTTTATTAATCCGTTTTCGACGCAATTCTTTTTCCGTCGAAAAACTTCACAAAATCAATTTCTTTTGCATTTATTTTATTCATCCGTTTTCGACGGAATACATTTTCCGTCAAAAATCTTCGACCGAATCCATTTTCCGTCGAAAAACTTCACAAAATCAATTTCTTTTACATTTATTTTATTCATCCGTTTTCGATGGAATTCATTTTCCGTCAAAAATCTTCGAAGGAATCCATTTTCCGTCAAAAAACTTCACAAAAACA